>PVKM010019022.1:0-24557 GCA_004027735.1 Carollia perspicillata | reverse complement strand
ATCACACCACGTTGGGGTCCAGACCGCAGGTGTACGTGTGCTCAGAGGTCTTGAGGTGCAGAGGGGGGACAGGGTGTCAGGGACGTCGAGAGGAGTAGGAGTCCTGGTAGAAGTGGACGGTCGTGGGGAGCTGGACCCCTTTCAGGATGGAGAAAGAGGGATGCGAAAAAACTGGAGGAAATTAGCCCCAGTTAGCGTCTCAAAAGTACAACCTGAGTTCCGGGTACAGAGTAGGGATGGGGTTCGTGGGGATTGGCTACGGGGGAGCAGCCTAAGTCATCACTATGGGCTCTTTCGGGGCTCAACTACCTGGCCACGAGGGCGTACTTGGGGTCACCAGGAGCAACAAAGGACTTGAGTGGTGCAGCAGACTCTGGGAGAATGGCCCCCGAGCATGAGAGCAGGGCTGAGGGGCCCCCACATCTCACGAGAAGACAGAGTGTGGGGTGCCTTCCCTGCTCTCCAGGAGGCCCTCACGGCCCCAAGTAGACGGCACATGGCAGTCCTGACTCACTGGCCCCGGACCGCATCCCCCCTTCCCAAGCATTCCAGTGCATTTTAATGCAGTGCTGGACTTGTTAAAAGAGTAAATTTAGCTTTTATAAGGAGAAGCAGCCGGGCTTGGTCAGGGAGGTTGAGGCGGGGCCACGGGTTCCATGGCAACCCCCAGGCAGCCAGGGAAGAGGCTTCCTGGCGCCTTCCTCACCTGCCACCACTGTCCCATCCCCCCAGTGAGGGCTGAGGGGAGGCGGGGGAGAGGGAGAGAGGACAGGCGAGAGGGCACTTCCACAAGGTCCCACCAGCCCAGCCGTGCATCTGCGGGAGAACAACGCCCAGCTCCTCGCTGGGCCTCATCTGTGAAACGGGCAGAGCGTGCTGCTGCTCACAGTGTGGCCAGGCGCATCCCAGAGCGACTCCAGAGAGACCCCTCTCTTCCCAGCTGTGGGTCATTGTCCTGGGAGGTCCCCTCCCGCAATACCAGTATGGGGGTGGCGGGTGGCAGGTGTGGGAGGGCCCTCAGCTCAGGCGCTCAAGCCACAGACCCCAAGTGAAACGTCAGGAGGAAAGGTCAGATGGAAGCATCCCAGACCACTGAGAAGTCTAAGGACAGTCCATGAGGCCATTGCGAGTCCCTCAGCCAAAGCCAGACACCTGCAGCCCCATGCCTTCCCACAACCGGCCTGCCTCAGCGTCCCTGTCTGTCTGGGAGCAGCCTGCAGCCACACAGAGATGAGTGCAGTGCGCAACCCCCAGGGCCCCCCCGCCCCGCTGACAACAGGCCCACAGACTTCTCTCTCATTCTCTCCACGTCCTCTCCTCCTTCTTTCCTACCAGTCCTCATCACGTCCTCTCAGAGCATCCCTACGACTGGCAACCCCCTCTGCCAGGAAGCCTTCCTGGTATCCAACCATACAGCCCTCCTGGAACTCCACTGTCTCTTAGAATCCCACCCCCCCAGAAAGACACCTGAATGGTTTAAACATCTCAGCTCCACTCAGCTCTGAGCTTCCCGGAGGCCCATCTCGCCCTGTACGTCCGTCAGCACAGGCTGAGTACGCAGGAGTCCCTGGGCTGATGAGCAATTCCCCAGAATGCCGAGCCAGCCCGAGGCCCGGCCTGCTGCTGTGGGGGCAGGGAGAGACTATTTATGTGTCCTGATTCTATTAATTAAGCTTATCGCCTGTCTGCTCTGCCTCCTGAGCCTGCGTGAGTGTTCCAGGCTGCTCTCTGCATGCACTTTAACGCAGAGCAGGTGAGCGGGACTGGGCTGCTATCTGAGGCCTGGGAACCTCTCCCGGAAAGCAGCACCGCCAGGCAGTGGGCCTCAGCCTGCCCATGCCAAGGGCACTGGGTCTGGGGAAGATGGTTCCCGCCCCTCTAAAATGCCTGCCCCACCTGAAGGGGAGGGAAGGGCTGGGACGAGAGGAGCTGAGAACCCCACTCCTGCCTTTCTCCACCATGGAAACAGGGCCAGGGTCCACACAGTGTTCCTGGAGCAGGAGGGGCCCAGGGGACCCTCCCTCATCCGCTCCTTCTGTGTCCATGGAGAAGCCGCAGGCCTGGGCTGCACTCACCATCTGATGCTCTTGGAGGAAGCCAGGGGCAATGTGCCTGTTCCATAACACAGATGAGGAAGCTGAGGCTCAGAGACGGGAAGTGTTTTACCCAAAGTCACAAAGTTAACAGGCAGATTGATATAAGTGCCACACCACTGCCTGCTGGGAGATGCCCTTCACAGAGAAGCCAGTTCCCCCTTCATCCCTGTGACCTTGCATGGTGATTCGTCCTCTAGGCCGGGTTCCTCTCTCATAAAGTGCTGGCACCACCTTGCTTATAGGAGCGTGGCGATGCTGGCATCATGGTGAAGTGGCAGACAGGGAGCACTGTGGAGCCTGCATCTGACCCTGCAGCCTGTGGGGCCCCAGCTGGGCGTCTGGCTCTGATCGAGGCCCAGGGCTGCAGGGCTGTCAGTCCTGCAGTGCCCCCTGACCCCAAGCCCAGGCTCAGGAACCCAGTGGAGTACCAGGGCCACCTTCAGGGAGCAGAACAGACTTGCACAGATGTAGCCATGCCGTGGGGTCCACAGACAACCCCCCAACTCCTGGCCTGCTGTTCATTCAACGAGGGCCTCTGCGCCACTTCCAGGACACTGGGGGTCCTGCTCATGGGGACTCCTCACTCTCCCCACAACCTGGGCCCTCAACTAGCATGGCTAGCCAGGTACGAATGGGCCTCTGCCAGCCCCACTCGTACCTCTGTGGAACAGAAGTCTGTTTTGGAAGGTGGCCCGGACCTAGAGAAAAGTGAACAGTCTCTCTCTCTCTCTCCCCCTCTCTCTCTCCCTCTCTCTCACCCCCTGACCTTGGGCAAGTCACTTCTCCTCTCTGGGCACCAGGGCCATGTCTACAAGGTCCCTGCACCTGTAAACAGAAGCTGGGGGCTTGGTTTGGGAGGCCTGATGGGGTTTGGGAAGCAGGTGGGCCCTGCTTTCTGAGGCCCTGGGAGGGCAGGCATTGAGAGCCCTATCCACGTCCTAAGGTCCCATGCGCTCCGAAGTTGGAGTTGCTGATGCTGGAGGGATTCGGAGGGGGAGGGGGAGGAACTCCTGCTCACATCACACCTGGCCTGGGGAGGGCTTGGCCTGCTGCTCCCTCCCCTGTGCTGGGGCTGAGCCTCCTGAGAGAGCCCCCGCCCTCTGCCTGCTGACCCCAGGCTCCCTCTGCCCCAGTGGACGCATCCCATCATTGGTTGCCAGGCAAGTGCAACTGGCCCATCCATCTCCAAGGCCTCCCTGCTCTCGCCCTCCATCTACCCGTCAGCCCCACCCACCTGCTGGCCATCCGGGTTCAGTGCCCTCTCTCCTGGCCTGGGTCCCAGTGCCCTCCAACCAGCCTGCCTCACATATGGAGCCCCCACTGCCTATTTCCCAGACCCCCAGGGCCATGCCCACTCCACTCTACCCACCCGGAAATGTGAGCCTCATACAGCCACAGTGGTTTCAGTCCTGGACCTTCCGTGGTTCTCCCTTCTGTATTTTTTTTTTATGTCCCCAAAGACGGCTTTATGTGCTTGGAAACACCTCGGCAGCCTGGCTGGCTCCTGCTCGCCTGAGCTTCTCCAGCCGCGTTAACAGAAGAGCCAGAGAGCCCGAGAGGCTGCTTCCAGGGCAGCCCCTCCCTCCCTCCCTCCCTCCCACTCTCCCCTCTTTCAAAGTCGCTTCTAGTCCCGTAGCTATGGGCCTCCCCCTCTCCCCCACCCTGCCACGGCACCTGCTCCCCGGTCCCCCAGCTTCTCTCAGTCTCCCCAGTGTCTGCCTCACTGCCCGTTGAATAAATGAATGAATGAATGAGTAAATTAATGCATGGAGTCATTTACATCAAAAAAGTTTTGGCGCATCGCCTAGGCCCTAAAAGAAGGGAATGCATCAAGCCTTAAGTCAAAGTAATGAAACACCAGGGAACTGGGGTTGGGGAGTGGGACTGGCAGGTAGCCGAGACAGTTATGGGACATGGAGTGGGGAGCAGTGGCCTTCTGGCGGAGCAGGTATCGCAGTGCCAGGTACCCGGTTTCCAGGCCTGAAACCACCTTGCGGTTGAGCACCTGGCCGATGGTTTGCAAGTTCTGAGTCTGCCCAGACTGTCAGCCCAGACAGGCACAGTGGCAGTGCACCTGTCCTCATGGGGGTGTGCCGTGAGGCCCCTGTCAGCCCTTCCCATTGTATTATTTTATTTGACCCACCAGAGCCCTGGGAGGCAGGCCTGACTGGCCCCACTTTACAGATGAGGAAACTCGACAGGCTCGGGAAGTTTACTCTACCCAGAGCACACAGGCGGAAGGTGGCTGGGCCAGGCTTTGAACCCAGGCCCCGCCTCACTCCAAAGCCCTTCCTCTCTCCTCTGGATTGCCTTGCCATTTGCCTCAAATATAGTCCTTTCTCCCATGGTTCTTTTCACCCTAGAGTCCTTTTGACCTTGGAGGGTAGTGAAGGGGAGCTGTGCATGGCCAGAGGGTCGGTGATCCTCCCAGGCTGATGCTTACAAGATCCTGGGTTTTCAGGAGCTACTGTAAAGGACACATGGACGAAACCAAGGGGGAGGGTGGGAGCAAGGAAGGGAGGTGGGTTTGGAGGGGGTTGAGGGGAGGGGTGGAGGAAAATACAGACAACTGTAAGTGAACAACAATGAAATAATTTAAACTAAAAAAAAAAATCCCTGGGTGGAAGTTGGGAGCCCCGGGGTCACATCACAACTAGGCTGCCAGCTGGTCCTGTGACCTTCTGTCGCTACAATTTCCTGAAATCACACACACACACCCCTTGCCCTCTGGACTAGTTGGGGTTGTTATTTGTTTGTGACCAAAAAGGACCCCTCCAAGACCCAGCAGGCCCTGCCGGCAAGTGCAGTGGCCCCGGGGAGGACTCATAGATTCCACAAAGGTCATGTCTGTCAGGCCAGCCCTGGGCAGCCAATTCTGAGCATCGATCTTTACCACATTCCTTCCTGCGAGACCCCAGGCTGCAGGCCCACAGGCTGAGGCGTACGGCAGGCAGAGGGTGTGGGGTGCGCGGGATGAGTGGGGGAGGGTATGGGCAGTGAGTACCAGCACTCTGAAGCCCAGCTCTGTGGGGCCTGGGTGGCCTCCTAGCCCCGTTGGCTCCAGTTTAACCTGTGAAGTTAATGCTTATAAATACTGCCTCTGGGTTCACATGGTTTCAAATGACCACATGCAATGTTGAACGTGAAGCATTTGCCACCAGACCCGGTGCGTAGTAGGAAGTGGTCTACGAAAGTTGGCCATCGGGAGGTGAACCCAGCTGGGCCAGGGGCCTCTGCCCAACCACCCCTCAGGGCCCTCTGGGAGCAGGACCAGGGCTGGAAGGACCTGGCACTGTGTCTGAGAAGTGCTCTGAGGACAGCCCACCAGGTGGGTGCGCTGAGAAGGCACAGCCTGGGGTCCCTTGTCACCCCTAGCTCCCTATATCACATGTGATGTTCCAGTCTCCCTGCTGGGACCCTGGAGCTCCCTGGGCTCTCGGAGGGCTGCTTGCATCTTGGAAGCACACGGGGACCACTGCTTGGCTGGCCAGGCTCTAATGAGGGGAAACTCAGACACAGCACCACACACGCTGCTCGGAAGGAGCCCGGAGTTGACAGGTGTGTGCACGGCCCTGTCCCTGGGTGGGGGTGGGTGCCAGCATGGTCATGGTGGAGGGTAGGAGCACATTTCCAGACGGCACTGCCTGTCCTCACCATGTTCCAGCTTGTTGACACGGTGATGGCATAATTACAGTTTCAATCGCAGATTAATAATAAGTCATTTTTGCAAACGAGGAGGCAGGTCTGCACTGGAAAGGGCCCCAAAGGGCCTGTCGCCTCTGCTATCTGAGGCTGCTGGCCGCTGTTTGATGTTTTCTGCAGAGCTGAGACTTTCCCGAAGCCAATCGTAACAACAACAGCTACCCAGGTAATAATGCCCCTGCGGGACTGGATGCACTGGCCTCCAGATGGAGGGAGGGGTGCGTGTGTGTGTGTGTGTGTGTGTGTGTGTGTGTGTGTGCAGGAGGTGCCCACGCCAGCTTAGATCGGGGTGAGTGTGCTTACAGGTGCTGGTTTGTGTGTGTTTGAGGTGTCCGTAGCTGAGCATGGGTGTCTATTTGGAGTGTATGGTTCCCATACACTCTCAGAGCCCAGAGAGACCCACCCCACAGAGAGGCTGAGGCCCCTCTCCCCTCTCACCTCCCTGCCCCAAGGGGGCTGTGCTGAGAGACTGGGAGGGACAGAGGAGGCTCTGGACCCCAAGGTGCCCCTCAAGAGAGCTTTGGGGTGTGGCAGGGCCCAGGCCAGCCCTACACCCCACAGGGCTTCCAGGGAGGGCTGAGAACCTGCCCGGATGGCTCTGTTCCGAGTGGGGTTGGCGTGGAGCTAATAATAACAGCAGTGACAATAGCAACCATTTATGTGTTCCCAGCTTTCTCCTTTCCTATTCTCTTTTATCTTTGTGATCTCCTGGGATCCTCACTGCCACCCTGGAGGGAAGGAGAGCGAGCCTCCTGACTCCCACTGGCCCCTGTGGACATGGACTCATGGAGAAAGGGGACCTGCTCAGGTGACACGAGTGGGAACCAGAGCCTCACAATCCCTGTGGTTTGGACAGAACCCTGGCCCCCTGCTCGGGCCTCACCCAGGCCCCCATTCGACCTCACCCGATCCAGGGCAGCCCGGGCCCTGGAGCCAAGAAGCAGGCCAGACTCAAAAGTCCAGTTCACATTTTCCAAATTCCCTTTTGAGCCCAAGGGATACATGCCTTGGAGGGGGATGGCAGTGTTGTTCTACAGACTGAAGTCCCAAGAGTTAGAGGCTTCTCGGGCTGGCTGGGGGCCAGCCTCTCCGCGCCTGGCTGTGCACCCCGCAGACCAGTCCTGCCCGTGCTGTCTGCACCTGGCCCCTCGCAGGACAGTGACTTGGCGAACTCGTTCCCCAGGGCCGCGCCTGGCCCAGATGTTTTAACAGCCCTGAGGGCGCGGTCCTGCCCAGGCGGCTGCCCTCCTGGCGCCCCAGACGAGAGCAAAGGGCACCAGGGGAGGCGAGGGGGCTGAGACAAAGGGAGGAGCTGGCGCTCAGACGTGGCTGGCCCCCTGCAGCCCAGCCCTGCCTGTCCCCGTCGGGGCTCTTCCTTGGGTCTCCCAGTTCCCGGCATGCCTGAGGTCACACCTGGTGTTTGCTCCACTGGCCCAGGGGCCTCCTAGTTGTTCCCCTCACTGGGCTATCTGACTGCCACAGAGTTCAGAGCAGTTGCAAGCAACATTTGAGAATGCCCAAGTGGTGGAGGAGGGCCCTGGGGGACAGACGGACAGTCACATTTCTCAGCTGAGCAGACCGAGCTGGAGTGTCATTCAGAGGCAAGGCAGCCCCATGGAGCCTCCATCTTTGCCTACCAGACCCTGGCCTGGCGGACAGGAGCTGGTGCCCAAGGTCAAACTCTGCCTAAGGGGCCCAGCCCAGAGCCCCTGCCTGGGGAGGCCTCCAGGGCTGGGACGTAACCAAGCCCCTTCTCTTCTAAGGGACAGACCAGGGTTCCCTGGACCTCTGCTCGAACCCTTCAAAGGCTCCAGAATAAACAGCTACTTTTCTCTAACCTTGGCTCAAGGCCCCTCACAAGCTGACCGCTATCTGCCCCTCTAACCACACCACACTTCCCAGAAATTTACCTTCTCAGGGTCTGTGCCTAAGTCCCCACCACCACCAGCCCCTCCTCGTCCATGGCCAATGCCACTCTTCCTCCTCTCTGCCTTTCGGAAGCTCGGCCAACTTTCAAAGCACTACTCAAACTCCTGCATCCTTCGGAGGCACCGAGCAGTGCCTGGCACTCACAGCACTCCGTGAGCATTTCCCGACGGACAAATGAACGAGCGGCTGAGAAACCAATGCCCGGCCAGCTGGCCCCGGCCTCAGCTGATGGCCCGGGCCTCTGGACCCTTGAGGGGAAATCTGCAGTGTCTGAGCTTTTCTCTCTGTAAAGTTAAGCCCCAGAAGCCAGGGGTGGGGACTGACTTCTCTTCCCTGTGTCACTGGGGCCCCCAACACACCCAAGAGCACCCATGGGGTCTCCACATTCACATTCTGGCTGACCAACCTGATAATGGGAAGATATGGTCAAGCCACTGATCGCATTTTTTTAATACGCAGTCTTTCTCTGTCTTAATACTCACTGAGAGTATTAGAAATATCCTTCTGTCTCTCACTTCTGTTTTTTGCTTTACATTTTGTTGTGGCCTCTGTCGCCTGTGTAACATTGTAATCACAGCAGATGAGAATTATTATGTGTGTTTGCCGGGCCAAGCCCCGCTCCAAGCACGCTGCCCATATTAACCCATTTAAGTCCTCCAGCACCCTCTGGCCCAGTGGTTCTCAGCTGGGGTTGGGTTTGCCCCTGGGAGACATCTGGCAATGTCTGGAGAAGCTTTTGGTTGTCACAACTTTTGGGGCCAGGGTGTGCTACTAGGGTCTAATAAGTAGAAGGATTACAGTGCCCACAGGACAGGCCCTCGCGACGCGGCCCCAAATATCCCTAGTGTCCAAATGGAAAACCTTGCTCTAAGTCTTAGAGTCTGATGTTCTCTGTGATCATCATTGTACTTTACCACTAAGAAAACTGAGGCCCAGAGAAGTTAAGTAACTTTCCCAAGGTCACCCAGCGACTTAGCAGGTGGTTTTAAACCAAGCAGTCTGGGGCCCCAAAGTCCCTGCTTTTGGCATCCCACTGAGCCCTGTGGCCAGGATCACTTTCCTCGTGGGGAGCTCCATCTGCCTGCCCACAACACGGAAGTCACCTCTCAGTCAGAGGGAGGAGTGGTCCCATCAGGGATCAGCTGAGGGTCCCAGAGTGTTCAGCCACACCCATCACCCCTAAGAACCCAGGACGTCCTGCGCCAAGCCTGCCTCAGCCTTGCGGACCATGCTGACCTCACTTCTCTGAACGGGGGTCACAGCCCCAAGCATGATGCCTGGCCGTCCTTCCTCCCACATCTCCACCTTACCAGGCTCAGGGCCCTGAGCAGTTGAGCCTTACTCCTCCTCCATGGTTTGGCCTATGACATAAAGGGGTAGGTGCGGAGGTTCTGGTATAGACAAAGACAGGGAAGAGTGATGGGCAGATACAAAGCTAGGGGCCGTCAGGCTGCATCTAGGCACCAGGGGCCAGGGCTGGAGAGGAAGCAGCAGTTGAAAAGAGGAACCTGCAGGGCTCCCCCCAGACAGCAGGCAGGAGGAAGAGGCCCTGTGCAGAGGAGGGAGATGCCAGGCATGGCACTGGCAGTCTCAGGGCGCAGCCCCTGCCTGGCCAGGCCTCCAGCCACTCTCCCACATAAGAGACAGTTGGCCAGGGTGAAGGCCCCAGACTGGAAACAGACACAGGAAAAGCCAGATGGTGCAGTGAGGAATCTCCCCATTGGCTGGCCCATGGCTTTTGTGGGGAGGCCACAGGGAGGGAGGCACCCTTCCCTCCCCCCACCCAATCTGATGAGCAGGGCCTTGCACAATCCAGGGGTCCCCAAGATATCCTGCTGCCCATTCCCTGCCTGCTAGAGAGGTGTGGTAGGGGAGGCGGGGACCGGTGGCAAAAGAGACGAAGGCCAGAACAAAAAGAGATCCTCAAAGGGATGTGAAATGAGGAGAAGCCACAGGATGAAAGATGCGAACCCGTGGAGGAGGAAGCCCAGCCAAGGGTAGGAGTCAGGCTGCTCCCTGTAGGAACCCCTTTCAGGCAAGCAGGCCACTGCTGGGCCCTCAGCCTGGCCCCTCCCAGGCCTCCCAAGGACGCTCAGTTCCCAGGAGCAGCTCCTTCAGCCTCCCTTATAGTCTTTGCTCTTTGCAAGGATTAGTCTTTGCAAGACTCCTGCAAATTATAGCTCTGATAAGAAACTTGTATCAATAATATGTAAAGAACTCTCACAACTCAATAATGAAAGGACAAATAATCCAATTTAAAAATGGGCAAAGGAGATAGACCTTCCCCCAAGGAAAGTATAGAAATGGCACATGGAAAGATGCTCATGGGGGGAAATAGGTGAAGAGGTGAGGGAATTAAGAGGTACAAATAGGTAGCTACAGAACAGCCATAGGGATGTAAAGTACAGCACAGAAAATGGAGTAGCCGAAGCACTTACACGAGTGACCGAGGGCCATGAACAATGATGTGGGGATTGCCTGAGGGAGTGGGGGGTGCTAGGTAGAAGGGCGCAAACAGGGAAAAATGGGGATAGCTGTAATAGAATAATCAGTAAAATATAATTAATAAAAAAAGAAAAGATGCTCGACATCACTAGTCATCAGAAAAATGCAACTCGAAATCACAGTGAGATACCACTTCATACCCACCAGGACATCTAAACTCAAGAAATCAGATAAGCCCTAAGCAGTGTGGCTCAGTTGGTTGGGCACTGTCTGATGAAGGGAAAGGTCACAGGTTCAATTCCCAGGCAGGACATGTGCCTGGGTTGCAGGCTCTGTCTCAGATCAGGCACGTATGGGAGGCAACCAAATATTTCTTGTTCACATCGATGTTTCACTCTCCCTCTCCCACCCTTCCCTTCTCTCTAAAAACAAATAAAATCTTTTTTAAAAAGTCAGAATATAACAATTGTTGGCAAGAACGTAGAGAAATTAGAATACCCATACACTGCGGGTAGGAGCATAAAATGGTGCACCTGCTTTGGAAAACAGTCCGGGCAACCTTCAAAATGTCAAACGTAGAGTTACTGTGTGACCCAGCAATTCCATTCCTAGGTATATACCCACATGAAAACCGATGGTCATACAGAAACTTTTAGGTGAGAACAATCCAAATACCCATCAACCGATTAATGAATAAACAAAATTTGGCAGACCCACGCAATGGAACACTTTTCAGCCAAAATTAGTGAACCTTTAATGTAAAGTATCTTTGGTTGATAATCATGTATCAGTGTTGGTTAGTGGAGTGGAACAGTCACACTGCACCTTCCCTACTGGTCTGGGATGTGAGGGGGGCTGAGCAGAAGGGATGTGTAGGAACTCTGCACTTTCTTTCTTTCTCTGTTTTTTTTTTTTTTTGGTTTGTTTGTTTTTGTGTGTTGGTTGGTTGGTTGGTTTTTTTTGGGGGGGGTTGTTTTTGTTTTTTGGAGAGAGTACATATTTCACTTTCCTAGGAAGGAGAGAGGCGTGGTATAGGAAGATACACCAGCACTGAGGGGTGGGGACTTTGAGTTTTATTAAATTATAGTTGGATTATAAAAGGGCAGGGTGGGTGCATTGTAACACCAGGCTGCAGTTTGTTCCAATGCTATCTTCTGCCTGTGGCTGAAGGAAAACATTAGTCATGTTCTGTTATCGCTTTTCAGTAAGTCCCAGTCCTGGAAAGTCTGCCATGAACCATATGATCAAGCAAGGTACCAAGTCATTTCTCCAAGGGGTTTTCATTGGCTTCAAAAGTCCATCACAGTTCCTTAAGGCTTTCTGGTGACATCCAGAGTCCAGTCGTGGCTCTTTTGATTAAGACATTCCCGACTAAGGCCTGGTTAATAAAACCACATTTGGAAACTGGTGAAATTGTTCTAAGAAAAAAAAATATTCTCTTATATCCATCACTGGCTGTGCAAGGTGGTAAGGAAGAGGCTGTTCGCAGAGTCTGGAGAGACAGAGAAGAATTAGAATCCTCTCTCCAAACCTCTCAGAGACAGGGCTAGGGGGTGAGCCTGGGTCGAGCTTCCACCACCCACTGCTCCCCTCGTAGCAAGTCTCCGGAGGCCAGAGGAAAGGGAGAAATAGAGAACCTGTCCATATGGGCCACCAGAACGTTAGGGTGGTCAGTGACATGGGCTGTGAAAGAATTCACAAAGAGAAGAGAGGGTGGAGAGTAAAGAATTTATTCACTCTCCAAGAAAGGAGAGGGGCATGGTGTGGAGAGATACACCAGCCAGAAGTCTGTATTTTCCATTCAGCTTTGCTGTAAATTTAAAATTGCTCTTTAAAAAGAGTAAAGGAGAAAGAGAAGGAGAAGGGGATGAAGAAGAAGAAGAAGAAGAAGAAGAAGAAGAAGAAGAAGAAGAAGAAGAAGAAGAGGAAGAAGAAGAAGAAGAGGAAGCTGCCGCCGCCGCCCTGGCTGATGTGGCTCAGTGGATTGAGCATGGGCCTGAGAACCAAATGCTTGCGGTTCGATTCCCAGTCAGGGCACATGCCTGGGTTGCAGGCCAGTTCCCAGCAGGGGACTCATGAGAGGCAACCACACATTGACATTTCTCTCTCTCTCCTTCCCTTCCTCTCTAAAGATAAATAAATAAAATATTTTTTTAAAAAAAGAAGAAGAACTTGAAGACATGCATCAGCATGGATGAACTATGAAAATATTATTTTAAGTGAAAGAAGACAGTTACAAAAGACTATATTATGATTTCATTTACATAAAAAATATCCAGAACAAGGAAATCTATAGAAACAAAAAGCAGATTACAGGTTCCCTAGGGCTGGTGTGGCAAAGGAGTTGGGGGAGGAATGGGTGGTAGCCCAAGTACACAGGATTGCTTTCCAGAGTGATAAAAATGTTCTAAAATAAACAGTGTTGATGGTCGCATATACCTGTGAATATACTCAAAAACAACTGAATTGCACAATTTAAATGGCTGAACTGTATGGTATATGGACTGTATCTCAATAAAACTGTTAAGAAAAAGACATTATTGAGACAATTGAAACTAAGTGTAGACCGTGGATTAGAAAATTGTGTCAATATTAAAACTTTCTAATTTTGATCATTGAAAAAATTGATGGGCAGCTCTGTAAAATGGGCAATACCATTATTCCCATCTCACAAATGCAAGGACTGAGACAGGGAGATGTTAGATTACCTGCCCAGGATCACACGGCAGTCTGAAAGCCCTCAGATTTTACTCCCTTCTTATTTCTCTTGGCACCATATGCCAAGAGAAATTTCTCCTTTAAAGCACTTGTCACAATTTGTAATTTTATATTTTTTGTTCTGCAAGAAGATAAGCTCCTTGGGGGCAAGGACAAGTCGCTTCTAATTGCCACTTCCCTATTAAACAAATATTTATTGAGCCTACTTACTAAAAACCAGACCTGTATGTGTAAGAGTCAGCGATAACACCTAACACAGGTCTTGGCTCATAATGGGTTCTCAGTGGATATGTGCAGTTTGGATGGATGGAGAGGTGGGTTCTGGACAAACTGGCCAACCCAGTACCAGCAGTGCCTGCCCTCACCCCTCTAGCCTACCTGCCTTCCCCTCCTATTCTCACTCTCTACCCCAACACCTATCTTCAGGCCAGTCACATGCTGAGACCCAGACCCACTGACAACTCTCCATGAAGGCTCTGCAACTTTTCCCAGTCCTTCAAGGCCTTGCCAGGCCCCACTTCCTCCAGGAAGTCTTCCCAGCCCACAAGGTCTGCCCTTTTCCTGCATTCCTTCTAATGCACAGTGTTTGATGGACAGAACGTACCACCACCAGTCATTTTCTGTAGATGGTGCTGCCCTGAAATACAGATCTGGGGGCCTTGGCTCCCCTTCCTCTGCTATCCCAGGGGCTGGTGAGTGACGGGCACTGGGTGAAGCCGCTGCATTGGCCACGGGGGTAGAAGTGGTGGGTTTTCCTCGGCAGAGAGGGAGGACCTAGGCCCTAGCGGGAGAAAAGCCCTCAGCAGCACCAGCTTCACAGGGACTGCCAGGCCCAACCGCGGGGGAGGCTGGGGCAAAGCCTGACCCTCAGCCAGGCTGGGGCTGGGCCTAGCAGGCTGGGGCTGGGCCACAGCAGGGGCCAGGCATGGGCACCTCCCTTCCCTCCCAAGCCCAGGCAGACCAGCCCCCAGGCAGGCTGGAGGCCTGTTTGCCTTGGCCCTGGGCCAGGGCCGCCCCGCCAGTGAGTAATGCGTGAGGACCGCCTGGCTCCAGTTCAAGGGAAACGGGCTGGAGATGGGGGCCTCCTCTAGCCAGATGGGGCTAGGTTCTGGGGGCCGCTTCCCAGAAAGTGCCTGCTGTGTGCTTCAGGGCCATTGCTGGGCCCACCGTGCCCTCCTGTCCCCCCTCCTCCTATGTAGACAGCAAGGAGAGGCAGATCCCGAGTGCCCAGGAAAAGATCCTCGACATGGTCCTGGACCGCAGCCACACCCTCTAACAGAGCCAGCCGGTCCCCAGTGCTGTCCACACTCTGAGCACCCACTGAGTGTAGGACAAGGACCTGTGGTCAGGGTGTTCTCAGGAGCTCAGGGCTAGGGCCGGGGACAGGTGGAGAAAGGAGACCCCAGAGGCTCAGGGTGCCCTCACTGGGAGTACTAGTACTAGAAAGGGACTCCCAGTTTGTCTGTCCCCACCCCAGTGATCCGGGGGAGGACACTGAGACCCAGAGAAAAGGAGTGACTTGCCCAAGTCACACAGTGACTGGATTGCACTCTGTCACCTCCAAGTCCTTGTTTATCCCCATCCCTGCTCACACAATCAGGAGAACATACACACAGGAGGGCTTTGGGGTTCAGCATGTAATTCTACTATGTAAGTACAAGTCTTAGCCCAGGGCATTAGGGTGTGACCTGGGGTAAGTGACTCCTCTTCCTGCTTTCCAAGGGATGACAAGGACGAAGCTTGTAAGAAAGTATCATATAACATGCTGCAGGATGTGATTTATGCCAATAGAAGAGACTGGAGGGCTTCTTGGAGGAGGAGATATTTGAGCTGGACATTGAAGGAAGAAGAGACAGATTTCATCAGCTAGACAAGGGGGGGAATGTATTGTAGGCCAAGAGGCCTGTGCAAAGCGGTAGAGTGTGAAAGTGCGTGGCTTTCACGAACAAAAGAACTCAGAGCTGGGTTTTACCAGCCCGTCATACCAAGGGTGTGGATCAGCAGAGGCACAAGAATATACAGAGAGAATGGCCCGGAGGCCTCTGAATGGCCCAAGCCGGAGACCAGGAGTACCTAAGCTGAGGCAGGGGCAGGCGAATGAAAACGATTTGATATCCAGGAACGTCCGCTCAGGAAGGAGCACAGGGGAAGGGGAAGAAGGCGAGTTGCCTTTCGGGCAGGTGGATCTGAGGCACTGGCTCCCGAGTTCAGGGCCTTTTTATATGATGGGCACCAAAAGTCAAAAAGACAGCAGCAGGATGGACATTCCTCGGCGGAAGGCTCTCCATGCGGTTTGAGGCACGAATGATAAACTGTGTGGAGTGGGCAGTGAATCCCCAAGGGGCAAGCTCTGGTAACAACAGATGGCCCCTAAACAACCTTCTGGAAGGGGAGGGTCAAGTTATCTGCAGGGCTTTAGTGTTGCTGAGCGGGCTCTGCACATCAGGGCCAGAACGGAGTTGCTGAAGGCAACGGAGCGGCAGCCAAGGCCGCCAGCGGATCATCGGGTTTCCTTCTCCCGCAGTCCTCAGACACGCTTAGAAGGAAGAGGGGCGAGGAACAGGAAGAGGAAGAGGCACTTTACAAGTGCTTGAGAAATACTAGCTACTGCTACTAATAATAACAGTCGTCGCCATCACCGTTATCGTTGGAATGGTACCTAGGACTCCAGCAATTCTGCTCATCCACTGCCCACCAGCAGGCTTCCTGTCGGTCCCCTCGGCAATCATGAAAACAGCAAAAGGCGTTCCCTCTTCCTCTTCCTGCTCTTCTCTCTCCTCCTCTCCCGGCTCTTCCTTCTTCCCCTGATGTCCGCTGAGCAGCCGAGTTAGCTTGGGGAATTGCACAGCCTGAGTCCTCAGCCTCAGAGGCCCGAGGATTCCAAAACAGGGGTGTCCAACTCTCCTTCTCTCCCTGCCCCACCAGGTGAGCGAAGGTGTGGCGCCCACGAGCTACTGTGTGCGTTCCTGGGGTCCTGGGAGAGAGAGAAAAAGAAGGGGCAAACCTAGGGGAAACAAGACTGATGGTTTGGGAAGGGCTTGCATGCCACGGATCCTTTTTTTAGAAGTAGACTCTAATTGAAATTTAGCCCATAGGCAGACACGTCCAAATCGAAAGCATGCAGTTCAGTGAATTTCACAAACTGAACAGCCTGCTGATTAAGAAACGTCATCAGCCCCGAGTGGTCTCTCTCATGCCCCTTTCCTGACATCTAACACCATACATTCATTTTGCCTGACACTGAACTTCATCCACATGGAACGTCTGTCGTACAAATGGAACCACACAGTGTGTGTCTTCTGTGTCTGGTGTCTTCAGCCCGGCGTTACGCCTGTGGGATTTGTTCTCCTGTTGTGCGTAGTTGTGGTCCCTCCATTCCCATGACGTCTGCTGTGTAAGCAAACCTCCTTTCTTAAAAACCCATCCCACTTTTGAGAGGACTTGAGCTGTTTTCAGTTTAGGACCACTTGAATAGCACCGCTGCGCGTGTTCTTGGACCTACCAGTGAATATGTGTGCGTGCGTGTCTGATGCAGTATGACTATCCTTAGCTGTAGCAGATGCTGCCAGAGGGTTTCCAAACATGGTGAAGCCTATTTATATCCCCACCACTCTCACCAGAGAGTTCCGCTGGCTTCACACCTTTGCTCCATTCAGGATCAAGCGCTGTGTCTTTTGCACGAGTACTAGCATCTTTTAAATTCATCTCCAAGACCAGACAACGTAGAAATGAGTGATTTACGGGAACGTCTGTGAGGTCTCCAGTGGCATAAGCCGGTTGCAGGCCAATAGGAGTAGCGTCACTTCATTCATGGAAATCGTACATGGGTTTATAGAGAAGCGAGACCAGGTTCAGAAGGGGGGTATGTCAAAGCCTCCAAGTGGCCACCTCTGGGGAGTAGTATTGGAAGGCATCATTTAAATGATTAGATTAAGCATACTTCTTACTTTTGATTTTATGTTTTTCGGTATTTTTTTTAAATTTGAAAAGAAACTGTCCAAATAAAATAAAATTCTCCACCCCACACCCCCCACCCCAACCACCCCACATCATTCCATGACCTAAGGCTGGCAGCCTGACCCTATCTTTCTGGTTATTCCGGCATTCTTTCCTGATCTGGAATTACCCTGCGCGGGGCTTCAGGGACAAGTCTCCCGGGCACTGTAATTTCCCTGGCTGCAGAGTGTCATTAGAAGATCTGATGCCGATGACACAAGGCCTGACGTGGCACGGATTCCAGACCCTGATGGAACAGAGTGGCCTGGCTCAGAGCCAGCCTCCGGGCAGAGGCGCCTGGTCTTTGTGGAACCTGGGCTTCAGGCTCTATCTTAACCCTGGGGAAAGAATTTGGGGAATGTGCTCTTTTGAAGCTGCAGCTTCCCATGCGGGCTAAGGGCAGAGAGCAAGGGCTGGGAGCAGGGCTGGGAGCACGACCTGGCCTCTCTGCTCTGCCACCTTCTCTGGGCCTCTTCTTCCTCACCTGTAACATGGGGTGATGGCAACTCTTATCTTAGAGACAACACAAAATGCCTCCCAGAGAGCAGCTGGCATATTCACCGTCGGTAAAAGCGGGCTGTTGTTATTATCATTACAGTGGTGGTTTCATTGTTAACATCACCCAAGCGGCAAAATTTTGCATTCACCTTTCGGGGGGAAAATATAATAATGTACACTTTCTTTTTACAAATAATTTCAAGAAAATACAAACTCACTTTTCTTGGGGGAATATGAATTTACCTGGGACTTAAATGCATGCACTTCCATTGGAGAGTTAAATGGTCACTCAACATGGATTCATCCAAGGAATATTTTTCAAGTGTCTACTGTGTGCCAGGGTCTATTCTAGGTGCTGGGGATATGGCCGTGACCAGAAGAAGGTCCCCGCTATCACAGCTGAAGGAGTCACACAAGAGCCAAACCAACAAATAGATATATAGCAAAATGTTCGGTGTGTATGTAGTATAACTCACATAAAGTGAAACGGCACTGCGGCGGAAACACAGCAGGGTAAGAAGCGTGATGTTATCTGACGTTTGGCACTGATGCATTCAGTTGAGCCAGAGCTCTGCTCTGGAACTTTCTCTCTCCTTGGCTGAGTGAAGAAGCCGGAGGATTCTGGTGTAGGCTGGGTCTAAGCCGATGCTGGCCTGGGTGGGAGCTGCAGCTTGGTCCTGTGGAGGTGGGTGGTTTGCGGAGGAGGTTGGGGAGGGGCGGCAAGTGCCTTGTAGGGGTGAGAGAGTGGGGAGGCTGTGCCCTTGGAGGGCACCCCGGCAATCCTCTAAGGGCACCATCTGGTTCCTGTCAATCATTGCAGGTATTTCCTGGGCACCTACTAGGAGCCAGAGCGGGGCTTTTTGCTATGAAAGATTCAAGTATAAGAGCTGGTGCCTGACTTTGGGGAGCTCCAGTCACACTGGAGATGCAAGACCAATCTCCATAGAAAGAAGAAAGCAGGATAAATCAAGTGAAGCACCGAAGTGTGTGGAATGGGCCATGGATTCAGCTAGAGTGGCAAGCCACCAAATCTCAGGCAGGTGACACCCAAGGCGCACATTCACACACAGGCTGCTGTGGACCCAGTGACTTTGCAGGGCAGCAATTCAGGGACCCAGGCTGTTTTCATCATATGCCTCTGTCATCGCAAAGCGTCTCCCAGGTCCCTGTGGCAGAGGGAGAGAGAGGGAGCTGGATCACTGCTCACCAGCTCTTCAGTGCAGGAGCCAGGCTGGCCACGGGGAGCCTCGACTCAAAGCCCTTTCGCCAGAACTAGCCCAAGCAAAATGCGATGGAGGATTGGAAATGCAAGGTGCATGGGGCAACTTCCTGAGAATGACAGGTCCCTGGCACAGGCCGTTTCTTACCTCCAGGATCTGGAATTCAGAGGGGAAGAGGAGTTTGGAAGAGGGACATCAGACAGAGCGGATGAGGCCGTGCTTTGGCCAAAGGAACCCAGGTAGAGACTTAAGGAGAGCTGCCAAGCGTAGCTCTGCCACCTCTTGGCTAGGTGAGTCAGGTAATTGATCTCTTTGCTCCTCAGTGTCTTTCAGAATGGGACAATCAGAGCTCCTGTCTAGACACACTGGGAAAATGTGTGTGAGAGGGCTCTCTGCAGCACTGAGAACAAATGTAACATTGTCAGCTACCCATTACCCGTATTTCCTTTTGGGTTCAATGCAGCCTTAAGAGACATTTTATTTCTCCTTCTTATGCATGTCCTACCTGTAAATCCAAGGCGTAAGCTGCATCTCATACGGAAGCCGCAGTGCCCACACTGGCCAGGGACCATGCTGAGAGCAACTCCGGTGCAAGGACACACCCTGCAAGTGCTTTGTTTGTTCTCAAGGATTCATGTCAAGTTCACATTCTACAGGGGCTTGTCTTAAGATAAAACAATCATAGGCTTCTCCCCACCCTGCCCCTGCCCTGCAGCTTTTACTAAAATGGCAACTCCTGGAACGCAAAAGCCCCAGGTTTATTTATCAGCTTTGCCTGGCCCAGGACACACATGTCCACAGATGACCTTGGAGCTGGGGTCTGAGATCCTTCAGCTCTCAATCCCAAGGAGGGCTCATCATAGGGACTCCTGAAAAGAGGCTCCCAGCTCTCCTAGTCTCTGCAGCTCCGACAGGCACCAAGCAGACCCAGCTGAGAGCCTAGCCTGGCCTGCACAGAGGCTGCGCCCCCCCCACCCCTACCCCACCCCCACCCCACCCCACACCAAAGCCAGAAAATCGTCCCTGAATTAATCAAAGGCTTGCACTGGTCCAAACTCACCAGGGGCCTCCTCCAGAGGCCACTTCGTGTTCTAGTAGATTAATTGCAGCCGGGGGAGGGGAGCGACTCCATTTTTAGAAAATCATTACTTCCAGAAGGAGAGGGGGCCACTTCTGGGTGGGGAAAACTGCTGAGCTGGCAGCTCAGGCCTGCGGCTGGAGCGCCAGGAAACCTGGGCTGTGCAGGCGGCTCCCTGCCACAGTGCGGATGGCAGCGGGTGGTGTGCTCCCTGCTCCCCAGGCCGGGGCACCCCCGTCCTCCTGCTCCAGCTACTGCCAGCCTCTGCTTCCCGCTCTGGCCTGGGCTCAGTCATCCGCTGGCATTCTGAGCAGGAAGGGGTCACCCCAACGTAGAGCCCAGGCCACTGCCAGTTGGCTTTGTTGACTATCTTTGCTCAGCGCACTTACTTAACCGCCCCCAGAGGACGCCGTCAGCCCCTGCCTGCGCTGCAGGGGGAAAAGAAGCTTGGAGATTCCTAATGGCTGCTGCCTGGAACTGAGCATCCAGTAGATTACACAGTACGACGTTGCCATCTTTGTAGGTCAGAATGGTCGCACATTAGCAATCCCATGTAATCTAACCTACCTCTCGTATGGCCAGCTCCCCACACGTATTTTCCCACTAATCCCTCTCTTGGCCCCATGAGGCAGGTATAAGGCCCATTTGATGTTCCGGAAACTGAGGTTCAGAGAGGTTAAGTGACTTGACCAAGAGAGTACAGCACTCAAACCCCGGTCTATGTGACTGCAAAACCCACGACAGTGTCTCACATCCTGCTTCATGTCAGACGCCCAAGCCCAGCTGCCCAACTCTCGTCAGTCAGTCACTCTCCGTGCTTAGGCCCAGGTGCCCTGACAACACAGACCGATGCGAAGCTCCTGTACGGGCAGGGGTGGGGGCGCCGGCTAACTGACCCCTTGGGGAGTCTGCGTTTGCTGTGGGCTTGGGTGCAATTGCAGCCGCCCTGCAGGCTGGGCTGGCTGTCCTGGGTAAGTCCCTTGCCTCTCGGAGTGGGCAGGCTCTTCCTGCCCACTTCCTGCTGCAGCGGGGGCCACGGGTGGGTAACACCGGGAGGCCCTTGGTGCCTACAGACGTGCACAAATGTAGGGCGTTGTTTCGTCTGTTCAGCAATCAGACCAGCTTGATCCTTCCAAACCAGAACTTGTTTTAGGGAAAACATACGCCCAACACAGGCCTGCCTGCAGAGATTAGGTAACACCGAGGTGGTGAAATCTGATGCAATCAGCTAGGGGACCCCCGGCAACTCTTTCAACCTCAGTTTCTTCCTCTGTAGAATGGGGCTAGTGATAATGGTATTTGCTTTAGGGAGGTTGTAAGGATTAAAGGGGACAATCCCAATGCAAAGGGCTTGGAACATTGCCTAGCAAAAAGTCGGAAATCAGTGCTGACCATTATTATTATTATTCCCTGTCCAAGCCAACCTCTCAGTTCTGCCTCTTCCTTGTTGATGGAACAAGCCCTATTTGAGCGTTGTGCCAGAAGTTGCTAGGGTGGCAGGTCCTGACTGGGGCCCCTGCTGAGACCCCCCCAGAGTACCAAGAACATAGGCTTCAGTCGGGGAGACAGAATTCTACCCCATTAATATCTCTTTAGGGCAGATATTTCTGAAAGGGAGGAGGCTTCCTGGAGAAGGTGTGGGCCAAGTTGCATCCTGAAGGATGATTCAAGAAGGAACCAAGGAGCACTTGCTTGGAAACAACTGAGCAAGGCGTGTGCAGGGACCTGTAATGCACCCTGCCTGCCCGGTAACGAGGGTCTGCACGTGCCGAGTGGGCGGGGTTAAAGGGTGAGGTTGGCAGAGGCAGGGACTGAAAGGCCACTTGGAGTAGAGGAGGGCCAAGGAGATACTAGAAGTCCCTGAGCGAACTCATTCTAGTGGGGTTGGAGAAAGGGACCATGTATGTGAAAGGTAATACAGTTGTATTATTATGGATCAGATGAGGCAGGTGGACAGGATTTGGGCTTTTATTTTATGGCAGGGGATGAGAACAAAGGAGAAGGGAGAATCCAGGTTTCCTGTGGGGGCAGCTAAGGCATCCCCAGGTAAGGGCAGAGTGCTGCTGCTGTCTGGGGACAGGCAGAGCCCTGTAACACCCGCCAAAACGTCAGGGCTGAGCTGAGACGGGAAGGAGAGGCAGGCAGCAGGAAAGCTTCCCTGCAACAGGGCACCTTCTCCCCTCCCCTTAACTAACTCAGACTCTACCTGGGCTGGAAGTCTCCCTGCTCCGTAGGTCTCACGTCGTCCCTCGAACTTGCCACTTCTGCCTGTGCTGCTGGAGACTATCTTGGGTGTGGGCATCTTGTCCTCCAGGGCCACCGACGGCAAGGTGCCCCTGCAGCACAGTCCTGGCACACAGAGGGTGCTCAGCGAAAGGTGCTGTGGGTGACAGCCACTACGGCCGGGTGAGGAGTGTCGGCTACCAGCAAACACCTGGCTTCCCCTAGGCGGTCCTCACTCCCCGCCCTCCTGGCACCAGCCACCTTACCTGGATGCACACACTCTCACCCCGTTTGGGCTCTTGAGGCTGAGTGTCAAATCCAGGTAAAGAGGAGGACCTACAGGTGCTGTGGCCACAGCTCCCGCCTCTGAGTCAAGGGGCCAGGTGACAGCGTGATGGCCCATCTCCTCCCGTTTTGAGGAGCCGTGGGGGTGGCATCACACCAGATCCCATCAAACAAACATCTCCACAGGGCACGGGCCGGAGTCGGACCCGGAGCTCCCCAAGCGTTTCCTCCTGGGTGACCCTGGACGAGTCTCTCAACCTCTCGAAGCCTCCAGTTTTGCAGAGGGCCCGAGTGAGAATGAAATAATCCCCTTCAGCGCCGAGCATCAGGCCTGGCACCTGGTGAAGCATTCGGTAAGCGGCAGCTATTATTATTAAAGAGCTCCCTGGCATGCTGATGCAAGCTAGAGCAAACTGCGATGACTCCGACAGCTCCCTGAAATGATGCCTCCCACCCCCACCCGCCCCTCCTCCGCCCCGCTGCTGCGCCGGGGTTAATTAGAACCCTCTTTGTGTGTCTTCCCGAGATGGGGGTTTTACACTTACTCTGGGTGGTGGAACTAGAATAAATGGAGGAAGGGTTTCAGTTCAATGGAGAAAAAGCAAAATGGCCTTCTGATAGGTAGTGAGCTCCCCATCATCTCTAGTACACAAGTTGGCCCAGATAACCATTTGACACTAATGTTCAGAAGCATAAATCAACACGTATTCATACTTCATACAATGTAGTCGTATAAGAAATCCCTTTAATGAAATGGTGCCAGTAGGCTCTAGTGCCGTGTCAGTATTTGGCAAAAATAAAAATTGGCCATTCTTACTTTGGCCCTCCAAAAAGGTTTTTGGAAATTGTCCCAGTCTCGGATACCCAAAATCTCAACCTCCACTTCAGAGGCCCCTCTCCTGGATCTGCGGTTCAAGAGCCCTGACAGACACCTATACAGCTCCTGTTTGGTGCCCAATCTGGTCCCACCTCTTGTGCAAGAGTCTGAATCTAAAAGGAGGCTCAGGTCACCCACGGAAACGCCAGGGCAAGTACTAAAGAGGCCCTTCACCAGCCAAGTGCCATCAAGGCTGGGCGGGATGACGGCACGGGAGAACTGCGGCTGGGCTGGCGTTCAAGCTGGTGAGGAAGGAGGCTGCAGGCGCCAGGCGCCCCGTCCGGTCTTCCCCACTTTCTGGAGTGTCTGGCCCAGAACTTGGGAGGGACCTAGGAGATGGCCTGTCACCAACACTCAACCTCCCCCTAGTCGTCCTTCCAGGGCTTCAGCTCTCAGGAAGCCTGTCCTGGAGGCCAGTGTGGGGTGACCTTCCTCTGGGAAGGGCCCATAGGGCTCAGGACTTGATGCCAAGGGAGGACTTTCCAAGCAGCGAAAGTCAGGTCTGGGTTCACAGACCGGCCCCCAGCCCTCACCACCTCCCAGTACAACCTCCTACCCAGCCACCCAAAATGGAATCCTCCTTCCGGTTTTGAAAAAGGATCAACCACTTTTGGAACTCGGGGCTTTCTGAGATTGAGCTCATTACGTATTTGGGACGCCTGCCTGGGACACCCCAGGGACAGCACACAGCAGGGGGCGGGGGGGATGGCTGTGCAGCTGAGCGTCTCATCCTGCAGCCCACCTCCGCCTCCTCCCAGCCGAGCACCGGGCCGGAGACCGCAACCGTCCTGGATTCTGACACCTCCCCACACCCGTCCCGTCGCAAGAAAGGACTTGGAGGACAACATGGCATCAAGTATACGTTTTAAAAATTGTTTAATGGAACATAAACTCCTTTAGAAAAACATTCAGCCAGGTGATAACACCCATAGAAAAAAACACCAATCTTGTGTTTATCTTTTTTAATTTGGCATTTGTTATCTGCATTTATATTAAAGCAAAGTGCATCTTCTCTTTATTCTTCTTGTTTATACACATTGCACAATACATAAATAATGATGCTTATAAAACGTCTTTATATTTACAAGTAATAATATATTTATATATAACATAAAATACATTTTTTCTTTAATAAATCTCAGGGTTTGTTTTTTTTTTCAGGAGTCCTTTCTCTCTCAAAAGCACTACAATGCTAAATTTCCAATGAGAATGCTTCTCTTGTTCATTTAAACTTTTGTAGTTAGAAAAATAGCTTATGTTAAAGTCTAAACATGCTCATTGAGCTAAGAGCAGTGTCAACGTATCATACGAGTGTATGAGTTGTAGAAGAAACGAAAGAAGAGTCAGGTGTCAGCCCAGGGCGGTACCTTGGGTTACGATGGACCGAATCCTTCTTGGTGGGAAGGGAAGGGGGGCTGCTCCCCTCGCTGTTTACCAGCGGAGCTCGGCACACGGGCTGCAGAGGGGAGGAAAGTGCGGAGCTGGTTTTC
>PVKM010019021.1:0-24564 GCA_004027735.1 Carollia perspicillata | reverse complement strand
GCTTTGTAAACAGTAGGGGACTATCACATGTATAGTGTTGTTCTTACTAAAGGATAGGTTGTGTTATATGGAAGAAGACTGTAGCTGGTCAATCGTTTTTGTGGGATAGCAACATTTTATAAGTTATTTGCAAAAGTTCTCCCCATGGTTAAAACAATGTGTCATTATGGGGATGCATTTTATTTTATTTTATTTCATTAAGATTTTATTTATTTATCTGTAGAGGGAGAAGGGAAGGAGAGAAGGAGAGAAATACCAATGTTTGGGTACCTCTGGTGCATCCCCTGCTGGGAACTGGCCTGCAACCCAGGCATGTGCCCTGACTGGGAATGGAACCGCGATCCTTTGGTTCACAGGCCCGCGCTCCATCCACTGAGCTACACCAGCCAGGGCTATGGGGATGCATTTTAAACTCTCTCATAATATGTTTGTCATTTTTTAATTGTTTTGAACAAGATACAAACACTTGGAAATTATATGACTTCATCATACAAAGGCACTGAGTGAAGGGGGGCATTATAATGAACTATTACTTAACTAATACATTTTTAAAATCCAGGCCCTACATGACAGTTATGGGAATTTAATGTTAATATGACGGCTATCAGGAATTGGGACCACGATGATATGGGAACAACTTTGTGTGTTCTTCACATTTATGCTCTTCGCATTGGGCTCCTCTTTACAGTTTCGTTTGTTTGCAAAGGGAAAACATGGAGGCTCATCGTTTCGCATTTGGGGGCTACTACTGACAACTATTTTCTCCATTGGAATGCCATGTCATTAAGCTCACTGGAAAGCACAGGTGGGCGTTGAATGGATGATTTGTAGACCATCTCCCCAACTCTCTTTGCGTTGCTGGGTTTGTGAAGTGAGAATAGTGGTCGTGAGGTACAGTCTTCTGTGTTTTGGATCTTGAATTGTCTTGTTTTCCTTGGGTAGTCCTGGTCCACATTTTAATCTCTAGATTCGTGTTCCTTCTGACACGGTAGCCACTAGGCACACGGGGCTGCTGAGCATTCGAAACGTGGCTAGTCCACACTGAGATGCCCTCTAACTATAAAGTACATGCTGGATTTTGAAGACTTTAAGGGGAAAAAATTGAGACTATGTCAATAATTTTTATATTGGTTATATATTGAAATTATAATATGTTACATGTATCGCTAACTAGAGTAATTATTAACAATAATTTTATCTTTTCTACTAGGAAATTAAAAATTACGGATGTGGTTCATGTTGTATTTCCATTGGCTAGTGCTGGGGTAGAGGATAGTAGACAGCATTTTTCTGCTTTTGATGAGAATGGGGAGTGAAGAAACACATTAGTTCGCACATTGGAAAAAGTTTTAGTGCCCATTCAATTTCAGCTCATTTTCATGGGAGCCTTAGGTTTTGATCAAGTTCTGTTTGTTCGTGGACGAAGCCTGGGGCTGGTCAGTTTGGAAAGCTCCTATGTGCAGCCCATTGGTTCAGCTTGTAGGGGCTGGGGCCAGAGTATCTGGCTCATCCTGACCTGTGGCAGAAGCAGCCCTGACGAACGTAGCCTGTGTACTTGACCTATCCCAGAGTGGGCTCTCTCAGGCCGCTTAGTCGATGGTAATGAGGCTTCAGTCAAACCTGTGTAGCCACTGCAGACTCCTGTATGTAAAGAAACAATCCTCCGATCTCACAGCTAGAATGCCACATTCAGTATAGACTTTGGCAACTGAAACTCTTAAACCTAATCCTTTTGTTGGTATTCATGAAAATGTCTTTTGATTGTTAAATATGGATTGCAATATTTGCTTCCGTATCTGCTCACCATCCTCTCTTTCTGAACATGCTCATTACCATCAGGGTGGCTGGTGTGGTTCACGTCAGTGGCGACAAAAACTTGCCAAAATGTTATCGATGTCTTGAGCTTAAGAATATGTTTGGATGTTCACCAGAGTGCAAATTTGTGTCTAATCACCCCCTTTCCACCTCCCTTTTGATGAAAATCATCAAAATGTGAGATGAAAGGATATACCGGGTTGTCTGAATGTTTTCCCCAGCCCTGTTGGAAATGATGGAGGCAGCGGCTCCCCGGCATTTCCTCCAAGAAAGCAATTCCGAAGGTTGGTGTCAACTTACAGCTTAGTAATGGACTAATACACGTTATCCTGTATGCAGCTCTAAATTATAGCCTGCCAGCTGCGATTCTGGAAGTTTGGAAAGGGTTCCTTCCCGAGATTCTAAACAGAAATGGCTTTGAATGTTGCAGGCACGAGTGTGTCTAACCCTTCTAAAGGCAGTGTGAGTGCTGTAACATTTCTATTGATTTTTAACATTCAGCTCTCTAGAAAATAGAAAATAGCCAGAATTTGACAGGCACTTTACAAAATGATTCAATCCTTCAAAGATGCAGAGTAAGAGCTATGTTTACAAGTGACATTGTGCTTAAACTTGGAAGAAACCTTCCCTGTTTCTTCTTATGCCTATTTTATTATGTGGAGTGAAGTTATGTTTCACTGGACTGGAAATAAGCCTTCAAATATTGTCTTATCTTCTTCAGTTATTCTTTTTATCTTTTAAATATGGATAGCTCCAAAATCCTAAAAAAAGAATGCAAATTTCCAATTAAGTTATTTAATGTCTACCCTGAGGTATACATCAAAGAAATCCAAATTTAAACAAGGAGTCATATTGCATGTGTTTAATAGTCACAGATAAAGCCCAGGGCCGGCAAGGGTGTGGGTGAAGAGCCTCTCTGACATTGCCGTGGGGGCGGAAATCGTCACGAAAAGGCTGAAAGGCAGCGTGACAACACTTGTCGTAGCTTTAAGACAGGGTACACACTGAGCCATTTCATTTCTAGGAATTTTCCTGTGGGAAGTGATTAAGAATGAGAAAAGGATTTAACTAAACTGCAAGAGTTTCCATTGCAGTTTTATTTAAAATATTAATAGTCAGTGAACCTGGGTAAAGGGCATGTGGTGTTCTTTGCACTATGTTTGTTTTTGCTGCTTATCTGTTCCTTTGACATCTTTTCCCGATAAAAAGTTTCAAACACCAGCTCCCAGACAGGAGGAAGTGGAGGGTAACCATCCCTATTTACTGCTCTTTGGAAATCAGAACTAATGCCAGCTGCTTTTTTATTTCCCAATTGTAAGGTTTTTTAAAAAATCTAGAAATATCTATTATAGGGAACTGTTTGTATAAATTAAGATTCATCCATACAATGTAACACTAGTTAGCTATTAAAAATGACAGCTTATGATGTACTTTTAGTGAAAAAGCAGGCTTCAAGGTAAACAGGTTACAAAAAATATATGAGAATGTGATTTGATATTAAGAAAATACCTGTTTTACACCTATGCCACAGAGAAGATTGAAGCAGTTAGATGGTAGTTTTCTCTGGATGGTAGCAGTTAGATGGTGTTACTGGAATTTTTCTCTGGATGTTATAATTGTGAGGGTTTGGGTTGTTGTTGTTTTTTTTTTTTTAATCTATTTATTTCTTCTGTTTGAAAACAACAACTGTGGCTTCCTGGACAGTTTTCTGCAACTCTTTTTGCACATTCAAGTTTTCCTCTTCCTGTATGTGTGGTGAAATGGATTAAAGACCCATAAGATTATAGTAAGGACAAAACACAAGTGGGGGACATAAGGAATTGCGTTGTGTTCAGACCAACGTTCTGTGTAATAATGGCCTTATGAGCTGCTTTGTTGACTTCGGCCTTTCATAACCGCAGTGATCCCCTGAGACTCTTTCAGTACAGACACTGCTGTCGTCATTCCTACGCCCCCACGTCATGTCATCTGCGACTGAGCGCTCGGTGCCCAGGCAGGTAGAAGCTCGGCTGTGCAACTGCTTTTTCATTCATGACGGTGCTTTGGAATGGTAATCCATCCTCTCATATGCCCCGAATAAATGATGATACTATGAAACTTTTGTAAAAGTATTTTAATGAGCTCACCTCATAAGCAAAGACTGTGGTGATTTAATAATTCCATTTAGAGATTATCATAGTATGTGAATCGCCTTAGGCCTTTAAGAGGGAAAGGTATTATTTTTTAAATATCATAATGAAGTCTTAAACCATCTAACACAAATTAATTACTTTATTGTCATTCGTGTGTGTATGTGGCAATTCATCCAACGGATGTTCCCTCTGCCTTCCGGAAGCTTGCAGTCTAGTAGACGAGGTAAACAGCCACCCAGTGCAAGGCGGGACATAATAACAGTCACAGGAGAAGCAAATGTAGGTGCTACGACAGTGTCACAAAGAGAGAGAAGAATGTCAGGGATAGGACCGTGGCAACAGTAGCATTTGTGTTGGGCTGGAAGGACATTATCAGGCAACTGACAAAACTGAAAGCAAACGATTAGTTTAAAACATTATATCAATGTTAAATTTACAGAAGTCAATAACTGTTCTGTGTTTCTGTGAGTATATTCCATTAATTAGGAAATACAAAAAAGTCTCCAGCCATACCACCCTGAATGCCACCGATCTCGTCTGATCTTGGAAACTAAGCGGGGCTGGGCCTGGTTAGCACTTGGACCGGAGGAGACACACAAAGGAGTGTGTGGGGAGGGGGTGGAGGGAAGGAGGAGGGGGAGGAGAGAGAGAGGGAGAGACAGAGACAGAGAGAGAGAATAAATAATGAAGTGAATCAGGTAAAATGTTATCCGTGTTCTTTATTCTTTTTATTTTTATAACTTATCTTCTCATTTGAAATAAATTCCCAATAAACAGTATTTAAAAAACCAACTCCCAGATAGCAGGCAACAGAGGATAACTGTCCTTATTCATAGTGCCTTCTGGAGACCAGCACGGATGCCAGCTGCTTTTTTATTTCCCCCAGTGTGGTTCACTCTAGTTATTTGTTGACTTCACCAAACCACCGCGTAATTTCACACAACCCAGGATGGAGGGCAGCGGCGTCTGTTTCGCAGACCCCAGGCCTGAAATAGCAGGAGGGCTCAGCTGTGGGTGGGGGAAGCCTGCGCCTGCCCAGCCGCCTGTGGCTTGGTCTGAGCAGTTTGCTATCAGACCCTTCTCGGTGGAGTAAACAGCCAGGGCAAATAAAATGGACAGTATGACGGAGAAAACCAAGCTGCCTGCCTTCCGCATGAATGTTACCTTACCTCCTCTCTCCGAATAGCACACAATCCTTTCTTTAGAGATATTTCTCAAATGGCAAGAGAGTCACTTCCCTCTCGTTGTTGTTAAATGGGAGCTTCAGCAAAGGGACACCAAATCCTGATTTCTGGTCTAAAGGTCACCTCCTCAGTTGTTTTCTCAGCAGGGCTCCAACCTGAGCTGCTTGCCACACTTCACCTTTCAAAGCCACCTCGAGTCAAGAAACACATTTGCCATGGTGCTACAAGTTTTAAGGATCCCTCAGTAGTGTGAGAATGTTCCCAGTGAGGAATCCAGCCCCATCTGAGGCCAAGGAGGGATAGAAGCCGCAGCCAAGAAGAGGGGTGCACGGTCCCCATCTTTGGCCCCTCCAGCTGTAGCTCCAGGAAGCCGAGTTGGAAACACTAAGATAGATTCTCCCCTGCAGTCTGGGAAGGGTGGGTCTCCAGGGTGTGGAGGGAAGGAAATTATCCACCAGCTTCTCCCACTGTCTCCAGGGTGCTCACCTGGTCACTCAGAAACCAGAAGGCCAGAGAAGCTGCAGTCAGTGCTGGCCGGGGTGGGTTTGTAGCTGCCTGGTGCCAGCCTGCCACGTGAGCCCCGCTTTCCACCGAGGCTGCAAGGGGAGAGTTGATGCCTGAACATTCAAGGGCTGGGTGCCGCTCAGCTCAGGGTGTTCACTGAGCAGACAGGCCTCAGGGGAAGACCCGCCAGGTCTTAGCAGTGGCTCTGCCGCTGACTGTGTACATGGCCGTAGGCAGTCAGTGAGCCCCACTAAGTTTTGGCACCCACCAAATGGAGGTAATAATAGTCGGGAGCTCCTCGGACTGGTGTGAGGACTGAGTGCATCCGACAATGCGTATCAGGTATGAAGTGTAAATGGCGGTCGTTGCCGCTGTTGCTGTGCGTGTCTTGAGTAGTAATGCTCGCAGGCTGGCTGTCCTTTCTTCCCCGAGCTGGTTGGAATGGCATGGTGGATTCAGCTGTTGGTAGAGATACTTCTCCTTGGAAGAGCAGAACTGTGCAATTGGCTACGAACAAAGTGTCCTTTGAAAAACTGTGAGCACTCAAGGAATGAATAAAGATGGACACTTTCTAACTGCTCACTCCCAGCCCCGGGTGGGCGGTTTTCATCTCCCAACACTGCGTGTGTCCTGCTCTTCCACCCCGCCCGCCCGACCCTCCCCAAAGGCGGTGCCTTTCCCTTTACTCTGTGCGGCCTGAACTCATCGCTCGAGGCTTGCTCGGTGTCACCTTCTATGAAATTTTCTCACCATGAGGGCAAAAGGTACTGCTCCTGGAACGCCTTTTACCTAGTTCTTTAAGAGATCATACCCGTGTGAAGCAATGCAGTTTTGTTTTTAAATTCATCTCCCCCACTCAACTAGGAATTGCTGGAGCACAGAGATGAGCAGATTGTTCTAGTTCCAGCACAGAGCCAGGTGCATGCGCTGCTCAATGACTGTTTTGTTGGGACTGCTCCTGGTTGTAAATTCGTTGCCAGTGCAATAAGCATGTGGAGTAGTGCTCGAGTCAGGAGTACGTGGTGATCATACTGTAAGTTACGTCATGATGCAACATTTATGTTGAATACCTGCAACTAGTATAATATTGTATGCCAACTATACTTAAATTTAAGGCCCAGCGGTAGATGAGTGGGTAAAAAAAAGCTGTGGTACTTTTACACAAGGGAATTCTACACAGCAGTAAAAAAGGAGGAAATCTTACTTTTTGTGACAGCTCGGACGGACCTGGAGAGTATTATGGTAAGTGAACTAAGCCCATCAGAAAAAAACAAACACCATATGATTTCATATATGGACTCTAATGAACAAAATACACTAACGAAGTGGAGACAGACTCATGGATGCAGAGGACAGACTGACAGCCGTCGGAGGGGAGGTTGTTGGGGGCTGGGTGAGAAGGGCGAAGGGATTAAGCAAAGAAGAAAAGAGAGGCTCATGGACGTGTAAGGGAAAGAGGGGTAAGAGGAGGTGGGAGAGGGTATGGGGGTAAATGGGGATGGAGGAGACTTGCCTGGGGGGGACACACAGTACAATACACCGATGCTGTACTGTAGATTTTAACCTATATAATGTTATTAACCAACGTCAACCTGATCAATTCAATACAAAACTAAATTTAAGAAATTTAGATTGAGAGCCCGCCCCCCACCCCCACACACAGGAGTATAGGGCTTGATATTTTTACAAAGTGAACATACCAGTGCAACAAGCCTCCAGATCAAGCTCTAGAATTAAGCTAAGGAGACTTTTCGGAGAAACCTAGAAGTCAATCTTCAGTCCCTGCTCCTGCCAAGGGCAACCGCTGTCCCACTTTCTAACATCGTAGATTAGTTTGAGATTCATTCATACCGTTGTATGCAGTTCTAGTTCATTTACTTTCATGGCTCTGTAGTATGTCACTGTGTAAACGCACCATTTATTTATTCATTCTACCACGGATGTTACACTGGAGAGTAACTGTTTGGCGAACTGAATCGAAGACTAACATCTGGCTCTTCAGAAACACTTTTCAACAGAGGGCTGACAGGACAGAGGTTAAATTTATGAAGGCTAGAGAGGCAGCCCTGATGTCTCACCCTTGGAAAAGAGCAGTGACCAAGGGCTCCCGAAATTCAGAGCTGGCGAGGGCTCTCTGAGTCGGAACACCTCAGTTTCCAGCCTATGCGTTCCTGATTCAGCTCTGGCCTGGCTGGTTGCACAGTTGGTAAAAATCAGCCTGGTGGTTTGGGAGCATGGCGGCATCCCTAGAATTCTGTTTGGGTATTAAATATTGACCTACAAACATACAGCTGAATGCGGTTTGCTAATGATCATGATTGTGATTCCCTGTCAATCTGACTTGCTGCCGGCGCCTGAATTTCCAACTGGTCTGAAAAGGTTTTTTAAAGGATTTCACTAGCAGTCTTTTGAGTCCTTAGTCAATAAATGATGAAAAGGCTTTGGCTGTTTATGTTTCGATGTTATCGTTTTAATGGGCAACTGTCTTCCATGCCACCCACCGCAGAAATGCCTTCCCACCCCCTCCCCCCCCCTTTTTTTTTTGAAGAAGGTGTCTAAGGTGAAGGGAGGTCTGGTTGCTATGGAAATCTGAAATTTCATGTTTACATTTTAAGAGGTAAGCTGAAACCCTCACTATTTGGTCTCCACCTGAGTGGCATTCACATTTAGAAATTACAAGATTGTTATTGGCTATCTGGAGCTTGAGGATGTGGCTCAGTACTGGCAGTTAATTAAAACTAGGCTGGCTTTCAGTATCAGCCTGTTTTTGTAGGATGCCCCTGAAGTCTTTACTACCCTGCAATGTGTTTTTGATGTAAAAAAAATATTTAAAAAGGAAACATAACACAGGGCAGCTTGTCCTCATTTACCGCGGAGGTTGGTGGCTCCGTGAGCTTTGCAGAGTGGGATTCTGCCCTACTGTTCTTTGTCCGTTACCCCTTCAGGCTCCTGGCCGCCACTCTTCACCGTGCCCAAGGGAGAGCTGATAGGCAGAGCAAAGCCCAGGAAGGAAAACTGCTCCAAGGATGCAAATGGGGAAGATCTTAGAAAAGTTTGTCAAATCACAGGATGGCTACTTTAAGTGGCAGATGAAATAGTTTTTAATTATTTTTTTAATTATTATTATTATTATCTTAAATATGTTTCCAATTATACAAGTAACCCATGAATACATTCTCAATGTAAAAGCAAAACCTAACAATGCAGATAAAGAGAAAAATCTCCTTGACTCTTCCATGCCGTTTCCCCGCAGTGGGCAACACTGTCATCACTTAGCACGGATTATGCCAGATCGGCAGTCAGGAAACAATAGCGCGAGGACCAGTCCAGCTCCGTGACGATTTTGTAAATAAAGTTTTATTGCAACACAGCCATGCCCGTTTGTTTCCATGTTGTCTCTGGCTGCTTTCACATTGCATTAGCTGAGGCTTGGAGCTGCAACACAAACCCACGAAGCCTAAAATACTTGCTAGCAGGCTTTTTACAAAAAACGTTTGCTGACTCCTGTACTGTTCTTTCTTTGTAATTTTATATATTTAAAGGAACATGTACTTTTACATGCAATGTTTATATATACATACCATTTATTTTATATAAATTAAATCATGTGGTACATGTTGTTCTATACTTCGCATTTTTTTTTGCTTAACAACTTGCCTTCATGGATGGTCATCCAAGTTGAAACGTTGCTCAGTGAGGGACACAATGAGGGACATTGTGTTCACTTAGCTGTTGCATCTTGTCCACAGTGGGACTGAGCTAAACGCTGTATCATCCTCTGTTGGTAAACTTCTAGAACACTTTTAGCTTTTACTGTTAAAAAGGATACAGTCACAAAAAAACTGGCAATAATCACTATTTTTCTCTACCGGTATTGGAAAAATCACATTACAACATGCTGGTACATTTTCACAACAGAGAAGTTTCATGATAATTACAGCTGATATGGAGGGAAGAAGGGTTATTGAACTTGGTCTGGTGCTTAGAACATGGCAAGGGGCAGTACTCAGGATGGACATTTATGCTTCCTGTTGCTAGGCAGTGCCTGCTCAGGTGAAGGCCTGAGTGGAATTGAAAGTCTCTTTACCTACAAGACAGAGGAGGGAGTTGGAAGTGTCCTTAGGCAGGGTATCTGTGAGCTTGTCCTCACTTGAACTGTAGCCTGAGAAAATGTTGAGATTGCAGTGTATGTGTTAGAAATATGAAACCAAGGAATGTCATGCTTCTAGGAACTTCCACACTGATCCAGATGAGCCCCTTCAGCTTTTAGATGAGAAGACCAAGCCTCACAAAGATTGAGTGATTTATTCTCAATTCTAGTACTAGGTTTTGATGACGACCTAGCCTGTCAACTAACTCCAACTCCAGTGGCCTAGAATGGAAAGATCTGGTTTCTCTAATTGAGGACCACTGACTTCCATACAGTAGCATGTCATTTATAAGTAGTATAGTTTGTCAGAGTATTTGTATGTGTGGGCTTTTAAAAGACGTGATTTAAGTGTGAAAATTCACATTGACGTAGTTTTGTTTCTGATCCAATATTAGGTGTTGTCCCCTCAGTGATCACGGCAAACAGGCATCCAAACTGGCCGAGTTGTAAGCCGTTTGAAAGTCCTTGCTCTCGACCAAGACAGGCCATTCGTTCGTGTGTACCCAACCTCCTCTGAAGTCAACTTTAGCACATGTGATGGGAAGGGTTAATCCAGTACGGAACTATAATATTTTCTGCAATTCTAAGGAAAATTTTGCTTCTAGGAAAGGAAAAATAATAATTGGGGCTCATGTGAATTAACACTTTTGGCAGGTTGGAAATGACATCAACAATCAGCACGGCCTACGCTTACACAAAGTAATGCCTTGTAAACATGTCATGATTTTTGTTCATGACAGACTCACCATTGGAACCCAAGCTCTTGCATAGGTGACATGAATCTGCATGAAAGGCCGTGACATGGTGTTTTTCAATCTCACAGAAAATTATATTTAATATTAATGAGACTCCCCCGTTCAGGTTCCTCTTGCTATGCTCCTCACAGCCTTTCCTCCTTTGCTATTCTTAGCTAATTTATTTTGAGCCTCGTGGCAGTAAAAGAAATAACATAAAGTGAAACCCAATACTCAGAACCACCTATTTCTTAGTTCGCAAATTCAGCTGGGGCCACCATTGGTGCCTGTGAAGGATTTGCCTAGAAAGCACTCACCATCTGTGTTCTTTGTAGTAGTGGAGATTTTTTGCCGTCGATAAATGTCTTTATTTAAGTGGCAGCAAAAATTGCTTGGTCGTCTTGTAACAGAGAAAAAGAAGGAAATTACTAGAGCAAATGCTGCCATTCAGTGTCTTGGCCTAGAAACCGTGGGGAGACAGAGGAAAAAGCCTGAGAACAACCCGCCATGGCTGATCTCAAGGACTGGAGGATGTGAAACAATGCTGGACATTCTGTCACATTAATAGATGGTCACTGAGTATTTCTAGAGTTCCTGGGAGATACATTACTAGGTATTTGGGGGCGTATATGAAATTACAGACAAGTGCTTTGTTTCCCAAATTATAGCCCTCGCTAGGGGAAAAGCAAGGGAAACAAACCATAATCAGCACCCAAGCAGGAATTTCTTCTTAGTAGATTTAGCAGCAAGACTCTTAAAGCTTCCATTATTGTAAACTGTGCTCGAACATGTAAAATAATAAAACAGCTCATTGAAAACTAATCAGTTATATATCCATGAATAAAATGGGTTGATAAACAGTTCTTTCTTATGAACACAATTATGTCGTTGTTTTGGCTTCAGGTAGACAGCAAATGAAGGCAGCCATTCATAGATTGAAACCAAAGTTACGGAATAAAACATCGAAGTCATAGAATGAAGAACCACCAAAATTGGAAAGGACTTTAAAGTCACCTAGTCAAATGCCAACATTATCAAAAATATTATCCACCTGGTAGGTTTTACTTATAAATTTTTAAAATCACAGCCTGACTTTCCCTTACCTCTCCTTGAATTTTAACATAGCCATCTTATGCCACCACTTGAGTATACAAACGCTTTTTAATTTTAGCGTAAGAAAATATGGTGGTAAGGGGTTAGGGTGAAACGGGTGAGGGGATTAAGCATGGAAACCCTCACAGACAGACAACAGTATGGCGATTACCAGAGGGAACGTGGGCTGGGGGAGGTAGCGGTTTGGGGGGTGGTGATAAACGGTGAAGGAAGGAGACTTAACTTTGGGTGGTGAATACACGATGCGATATACAGACGGCGTGTTACGGAATTGTATCCCTGAGACCTATGGAATTTTATCAACCAATGCCACTCCAATAAATTCAATTTATAAAAAAGAAGATAAATATACATGAAACTACAATAAAAACCACTATGTAGCATCTCAAAGTTTAAAAAACACTGAAGCTTTTGCTTTTTTGGTTTGGGGATTTGTGTTGTTTGGGTTTTATCTTAGCCGAGGTGTACCGTAGCACAGATAACGTACTCTCTCCTCCCCGTTAGAAGAGCTAGTCAAGCCACCCTCTGGTGCTCTGGAAAAGCTAATCAGATGTGACAACATACAGCTGAAATTTACTTCAATACTCCCTTCCAGCTACTAAATAGGCAAGCAAATATTAAAGTCAAGAGTGGTGTATAGGCAATAAGAATAGTTAGTATACGGAAATAGTTATTGAGAAATTAATGAAGTATGTGTGTTTGCCCTATAGTAAAATAAGGAATCTAAAAGGATTCAAGTATGTACATGGCTGACACATTGAGAAGGAAGGGGAAATGATTGGGAAACAATGCTGAAACGGTAGCTAATTTGTTAGCAATGAATTATTTCCCTGGACTTGTATCAGTGATAATCACAAATAGAATACCTACAAGCTAAACAGTTCTTAAAAAGAAGATCCTGGAGCCCTGGCTGACATGGCTCAGTGCGTTGGAGCATTCTCCTAAACCGGAAAGGTGGCAGGTTTGATTTCCGGTCAGGGCACATACCTGGGTTGCAGGCTTGGTCCCCGATCAATGCATGTAAGGGAGGCAAAAGATCGATGTTTCTCTCTCTCTCCCTTCCTCATTCTCTGGAATCAATGAATATATCCTCAGGTGAGGATTAAAAAATAAAAATAAATAAGATCCTGGAGGGTTCATGGGCTCTGGGAATTTGACATTAAGAGAGTGCCTAGATTTATAGAGACAACCACAGAAGGACGGGTTTTCATCTGTATTTGGTTTTCAGGTTATTACAAGGTGTGTTTATTTAGAAAACATGCCCAAAGCTGAGACAAAAACAAACAGAAAAAAAATAATCTGGAGGGAAAAGATAATGTAAGCAAAAGAAGAAAGTTACCAAAAAAGAGTGCTATAATTAACATTTTGAGTAATGAGAAATGATCTTACAGTTATAAAATAAGACCAAGATGCCGTGAAAAAGCACAGAGAACAAGGAAGAGTTTTACCAATTAAGCAGTAATTCCACGAAGAAGCAATCAGGCATAGCGAGAGTGTGAAACATTCTACGAGAATGTGAATGTCACTAAAAGTGAGTGACCTGTGGAAAAGGTATGTGTGGGAGGGGTGGGGTGAACCCTGGGGGCAGGGATCATTTATGTCGAAAGATTCTTGAGAGAGCATCCTCAATGTGCAAACCTTCACTGGATCTTGGTAAAAAAAGAAAGCAGCTGCGCTGGCTGGTGTGGCTCAGTGGACTGAGTGATGGCCTATGAACCAAAGGGTCACTGGTTCAATTCCCAATCAGGGCACATGCCTGGGTTGCAGGCCAGTTCCCAGCAGGGGACGCACGAGAGGCAACCATACATTGATATTTCTCTCCCTCTCTCCTTCCCTTCCTCTCTAAAGGTAAATAAGTAAAATAAAATTTAAAAAAAGCAGCTATGAAAGACATTTGAGACACAGCTAACAATATGTGCATATAGACTGGTTATTTGAAAATACTGGGATATTATCATTAATTTTCTCAGTGGAATAATAGTATTGAGGTTAGTAGGAGAATGTGCTTGTTTTATGAGATACTTGCTGAAGTAATTAGGAATGAAGTGTCATGATATCTGAAGCATTCTAAATGGTTCAGCAAAATATTAAAGCTATGCGAAAATTTTATTACATTTTACTTTCTTCGTGGCAGCAATCTGTTTTCAACATAGAACAAGTAGAAAATACAGAAAAAAATCAACCATGAATACAACTCATCACAGCACGGCTAACACTTTGGTGTAGTGCATGGATGTGTGCAGTATGTATGATATATATTACGTACTAAGATATTTATAACACGTGTATGCATGATTGCATATATGCATAAATACATAATAAACATAATGCTAGTATATATTCATATCCAGAATACTTATTTTTCTTTTAGTAATATAAATACAACATCTTTTTGCATTAAAAATGTTAATTCTATCATACTATTTTAGTGATTGAACTTAACATTGTACTGCATGCACACCCCTTAATTAATTGTACCTGTCTCCTCCAGTAAAAGGAGTTTTCCTTGTTATTACACGGCTACATCGTTTCCTCCCTGTGCCCGAGGCTTTCTTTCAGAGTGCTTCTGAATTCCCTCTTGCCCTCTTGCCCAGACCTTAGTGGTTTGTTATGTTTTCTTATCATCCATTCTGTCAATGACATTTTCTCTCATTGACATTAGCCCTAAAGAGCAAAAAATATTTTTATCTTGATGGGTAAATCTTACACATAACAAATTGGTCGCCTATCTTTGCTTACTGATACTCTATTTAGCAGGCTAATCCAATAAACTACCTATTTCTCAAGTTATAATGACATTCATGGTGGCAGTGAACTTGATAAAGTTTCTGAGTCTCCAAAGACAGAAGCTGATTGCTTGCAGCCACATTGCATTTTAGGTAATGCAGTAAAGGGATGCTTTTCACATCGAAGAGATAAAGACTGGGGGTAAATGGGATGCTTAGGGTATTAGGGAAAATGAAGAATAATCTCATATGGCAATTTATTGCTTTGCAGTGTAAGACTCTTTTTATTATAATCTTCTCATTTTGAATAAGGCCTCTTGGCATCCAATAGGCCCAGCTTCAGATAATGACTCTGTTTCTGTTTAACCTTGGCCAGGGAAAAATTCTCTCTGCCCAGTTTTCTCATCCATGCTATGAATTGTGAAGTATGTACAGAAATCGCATAGATATCTCGTAAAGGTTTAATGAGGTCATGTAGTGAAAGCTTTTTGTAAACTCTGAAGGGCTAGTGATGGTGGATTTGTGGGGGCTCTTGGTGGTATTAGTACTAGGAGCATAAATAATAATGGAAGTAGAAACTGTTAGTAAAGGGTAACTATTATTAATAGATAATAACAAGCTTTTAATATGATAGTATATATTTATATCTATATATTTTAAGATATTTGTATTGTAAGTTATATTTTAACATAGTTATATTTATATTTATGCTTTCATACTTATATTTTAAGAAAATTTTCTATATTTATATTTTATTTCTCTGTATTTATCTTATATTATAAATATGAAATATTTGCATCTTAAGATAAATTTCCTGTGGATTACAAACCTGATCTTTGAAATTCTTTCCAGTTACAGCTGACATTCAGTATTATTTTGTTTCAGTTGCGGGTGCACAGCACAGTGGCTAGGCAACCATATATTTACAAAGCGTTCCCCTCGATATTTCCAGTACCCACCTGGCGCCATACATAGTTATTGCAATATTCCCGACTACATTCCTTATGCTGTATTTTACATCCCTATGAATATTTTGTAACTAGCAGTTTGTACTTCTTAATCCCTTTACCTTTTTTTCCCACCCCCTTAACCCCTAGCCCACTCTGGCAACCATCAGTCTGGTCTCTGATTCTATGAGTCTGTTTCTGTTTTGTTTGTTCATTTATTTTGTTCTTTAGATTCCACATGTAAGTGAAATCATGTGGAATTTGTCTTTCTCTGTTTTTTTTTCACTAGGCATAATACCCTGTAGGTCCATATATGCTGTCCCAAATGGCAAGATAAAAATCTGATCTTAGTCACATGCATTTATTATAGTGTCTTTTCAGACATGCCAAAGACCACTGTAAAATAAATAATCTGTACCTATTTGGAAGTAGAGAGGAACAAAGAAGTATACTTGCCCCTAAAATTTTATAGTGAAAAGCAATGTTTATTTTACATTTATATTATCTCAAGAAAGGGTTTTATTTTATTGTAAATTATAATAGCAGTTTAATAATAGTCTTCTAAATAATTTCCACTAAATTTGCAGTATCTTTGATCTCTTATCAAAACTCCTGATTTGCATAAGTATTCCTTCAATTAAAGTTCATATTTGTTGTCATTTTGAGTTTTGACTATAAAGAAGGAAGTGTAAAAGGGAAAAATGTAATAGTTTATAAGGGATATGAAATAGCCATATGTAAGATTAGCTAGCTTCTATAATAAATTCACTTCAAAATACCCTTGTTTTATCTTTATTTTAAAAGATACTCTTGGGAAATATGAGCATTTCTGGAGAATTAAAATAGCACCATTCATTTACTTGGCATTAAACATCAAAGTTTTCTTGAGATTCAATAGACATAATACAAAAGGAATGAACACGTCTTTTTATTGTGGAAGATTAATGGGGTAGGTGTTTGTTTTGTTGTTTTTAGTGATGAATTAGTGGATTGGGTGTTCTAAAAAGCACCAACACATCAAATTATAGAATAATATTTAAGATAAAGAAAGAGATTCTTTCTACCTATTAGGATTGTTTCATCTTAAATTAGAGTGTTTGCAAAAGCACATAAGCATGATGATCTGAGGTGCTGAAATAAACATGCAGAAAAATATAGTTCTCTCAAAATCCCACCTCTTCCAAATACATACTCTTTGTCAGCACCCTGAAGGGACATGTGATTCTCATCACTTGGAATCTACCACACATTCAGCATGTAAGTAACATACACGTAGGCACGGAGCATCATTCATAGAATACGGGGGCACCATTTGAAAATAAATAGGAATGGAGCAGAAAGGGTCATTCATGGCCCATGCCACTTACACTTCATTCATCAAGTCATTCATTCATTCAAGAAATATTTAGTAATTATCTGCCCTAGGCCAGGACCTATCCTAGGTGCTAAGGACGCTACAGTGAATAAGGCCGACACATTTCCTGCCATCATGGAACTTAACATCTTGGTTCAAGGCAGGAGGGAGAAATACAATAAGTAAATTGAACAAGTAGATACAGAGTATGTCAGATGGTGGTGTGTGCTTTAAAAGCAGAGTAAAGAAAAAAGCAGAATAAAGGAGATTGAGAAGCCTGGTGGATGGAGGGTACTCTTTCATATAGGACGGACAGCAGCAATGTTGGTGATCTTCTAAAGTCGGAACAGAGGCATGGAGAAAGGAACAAAGGCGGCTCTGGATTATGGCAGGGAGAGACTCCCAGCAGAGGTGATGCAAAGGCCCTGGTGCAGGTAGCAATCTTAGTGTCTTTGAGGGACAGCTCAAGTTCATGAAGTCCTCTGACTTGCAGGTTTTTCTGTGATCAAAATAACAATACTGCTATGAAGGATAGTTCATGAGGATTAAATGAAATAGCGTGGGCAGGAAGCTCAGCTTACAGTGGATGTTCTGTGAATCTTCAGTGCATTTCTTCTGTCAACATTTGTTCACGTTGGGATGTGTGCTTGTCTGCATCATCATGTCTCTCTCCCTTGACAGTGATGTCTTTTAAACATGAAGGCCAAAGTCATTGCGGGATCATGCCACATAAAACACTAAGGCAACCAACTGTGTCACACGGTTTAAAGATGTGATGTCCGTGGACCACTTCATGAAGCAGGTCTCCATGTTTCATTTGCCTTTCTCAGGTCCTGCCACCACTGGTCCACCCCAGAGCCTCCTGCGGCTGAGGTATTCTCCTAGAGATGGAAGGGTTGGGGTGTGATATGGCCAAGATAGCTCCAGAGCAGCTCTTTTCCCTCTGTTACCCCGTCCCTGGGAAACTCACCCCCATAGAGGGGGTGGGGCAGAATCCCCAAGCCCCACTGCTCTAAACCCTGACATTTCTCTCCAGTTTCTTCTTTTCCAGCTAAGGCAGGCACAGGCACGAAGACAGACAGCTGAAATGCTCTGCCTGAAAGAGTGGGAGAAATGCAGGAGCAGGGTGGGGGTTTACACTGGAGAGGGAGACAAGAGAGAAAAGAGAGGAAGAAACACTTTAACTATCATGACAGAGTGTTTGAGAAGCTTTCAAGAATAGAAAAGACCAATGTGCATTTCTAAGTGGTTTGGTTAGCACATCATAAGCTCTTTCTATTTCTTCAAACCTTCAGTGAAGTCTATAAAAACAGGTCCTTCCTAGGTATCAGTCAAGGAGAGGGGGTGTGTTCCATTATGAGGTCAACATCAGTGCAGAGATGAATGAAAAACTGTGTCCAACAGAGGTAGTAAGAATTCTGCAGAGGCAGGAAGCTGGAGCCAGAAATGACCATCCCTCCATCCTGGAGAAGTCTCTCAGGGGTATCGAGCATTTCAAGCCAAGAGTATATTGACCTTTAGGAGCAGGATAACCTCAGTGGACATGTGCACAGCCGCATCCCAAACAAAGACTCTCTGGGATGGTAACATGAAATTCAGGCTGAAGCAGAAGGTCTGAGAGCACATTCGGGCCTGCCAGAAACAGGGGACATCCACGTTTGTCAGCGTCCTTGAACGGACTCGTGTGTATTCTCAAACTGCGCTGTCGAGATCCCAAGGCCACATTCAGAAGTGACACATGGCACTGGCTCTGCCAACCTTAACAGTTCACTAGCTTGGTCTTGGGTCAATACCTCTGACTCCTTAGAAGAGAAAGAAAGTTCTGGGTAGCCGCCTTGGGCTGCATGCTTCCCAGGCTATGTGTACATTAGCTGTAATATTAAAGCTGGCATTTACTGAGTACCTCGTGTGAGCAAAAGGCTGTGCCAGGCTTGTACATGGACTAACTCACCGAGTTCCCACCACAAATCTTTGAGGTAAGCACTATGGTTATTATGTCTAAGTGAGGACCCATCACTGGACCCGAAAACAGGTTCTGGGAAACCGGAGCATGTGGAATAAATAAGCCCTGAGGGGGAATTTTGAGAGGACAAGTGAGAGTTAAAGAAGAAACCATTTAATAGCAGGTGGGTTGTTAGCTTTACAGAGCTGCCTGGTGTCTTCATCAGGCTTACAGGATGACAGTGTAATTAGATTTACATTTGTCCGATGTTTCCTTCTAGACCAAGTGAGCGCTTCTCACCTTGCAGGTCTTTGTCTGTCTTTGCAACTCCTCCCTTCATGGGAGGGTATGTGTCCCACTGAAGGCAAGGGAGGAAGCTGATGATGATGAACATTGGGAAAAACTTGGGCTTTGCAGAGAAATGAGTGAGATTTGAGTTTAAGCAAAGATCCTTGAGATGAGCAAAAAGGAGAATGTGGTCTGTGCAATGTTGCGCAGGCATTTGTACGTGTACTTCATCTGAAATGTTGCTCTGTTACAGTGTGCATATAAATCTTTGGCATTTATACAGTCACTCATGGAAGTGCACCAATCCTTAGAATACCGAACTACCCATGACTGCCTTGGGCAGGGCAAGTGAGGGGTAGGGGAAGGTGAAGCAGGCACCTGCTGGAAACCCTGCCTTTGGGGAAAGCTACCGTAATTCACTGCACATTTCAATGTTTGGCTCTCAGGGGCCATTACCTTAAGCCTGACTCACTCGAGTAGCTGGCTTTTAATGAGGAATTGCTTCCTTGCCAAAAAAAAAAATTCTTAAGATTTTTGGAAAAGGAAAAAGTAAATCCCAGGAGATTGTTAGAACTGGTAGATGAGGCCCGTTCACTAACTAGCCTGCCTGGATTTCCTTTAAACCCTAAGATGAAAGTCGTTCAGCATGGAGCTCTCACTAGTGGGGATTTAAGAGGTTTTTATTCTTATTCTATACTACTGCCAGGAACTGTAATTAACAGGTAAGTGGAGGAGATGGAACTGTATTTTTTTCCAGCTGATTTAAATATCTACATCGATCATAACCAAAGTGGGCCTGAAAAATGGAAGCCCAAATTTTGGACAGATACCTTCTAGAGATTCACAAAAGCAGAGCATCTATCTGTCAGTTTCTCTCCAGGCCTGAGCATTCACAAAGGGCCCTGGGCTAGTTTGCCATTCATCTCTCATCTTTTCTTGTTTGTTGTTTTTGTTTTTATTTTAGTAATGCCATCTACAAAATGCTTTCACAGGCATATGACAAACCTTGACTTTTACATGCGTTTACTTGGAAGTCTTTCACTTTTCACTTGATGTTTCTTTTATAGAGAGAAGCGTTCCGTTAAGGAAATGGGTAAAACGGCTGCTTAGGAAATTTAAGGCCCCGCGAGACTTCTGTATTTCTAAAAGGAGTCCTAATAAAATAGCATGAAGGACACATAATGATAAACACTTGCCAACCTTTCAATATCAAGATGTCACTACTCATTATTCTTCTTTTGAAAGTTTTGTTTGGCTTTGGTTCGGTTTTTGTTTAGTTCGGTTTGTTTACTTATTTGCTTTCCCCACAAATGTGAATGGACTGGCACCGACTCATCTGCATTTACTCCTTCTTACCCTTTTGACCAAAAGTACCCTTTGGTGTGGAAAAATCATGAAAAATCTTACTGGGGTATACTATCCATTCAGTATATGCCATTAAGTCTTATATAAGTAAGGAACCAGCAAGGAATGGTGAACCATAGGTTTCCTTTATCATAGTCCTGTTCTGACATCTGCAACTCTCAGGGCCAGGTTTGGCAAATCTGAATTAGGAATCATGACCAGAAAGTCAGTAGGTCACGTTCGGCACAAGATATAAGAAGAGAATGGAGAAGCAATGCCATGGTCCGTTGGGAAAGGCGCAACTACAACCATACTCATTAAACAAGTGAAAATCAGGACCACGAGCAACTTAGAAAGACCAGAGAAAGCATGCTGATAAAATACCCAGCCATGAAGATCCTGGAAGTGAGCCCAGTGTGGGATAACCAGGACACAATAGAGTTTCGAAGCACCTCTGCCTCAGGGTACGTGGAAAATCCATTACCTGTTTCGAAGCATCACTGTTTCCTCTAGTCTTTCTCTCCCCGAGACTGGTTTCAGAATGCTTCAAAATAAAATAGATGGTCTGTTGAGCTAACACTGAACAGGGCTGAATAAAATAGACCGGTGTATTTTGGTGACGATGATTATACCTTTTAAAGTTGTCATAAATAGCACTTTACTGTTATCATTATTTTCTGCTCAGTGGATAGCACCAGTTCCAGAAATTTTATGATATAATTGAAATTGATTTCTTTGCTAAGGAGCATGTTTGCTATTTCTTCTTTGAGACTCGAGCTTTCCTCCCCATACCCACCCCCAAATTTGTGAAGAAAGCAGGACTTCACTCCATCTTGTCCTTAGTGTAGCCTTGGCCTTCCTCTTCACAAAATTCTGAAAGCCTTAAAGGTCACGGGCAGTATTTATGAAAGCTGGGATGTGCTGCGGGAGAGGCGATGGTGCCCACGTTTTCACAGTTAGGACAAAACATGGGGTAGCCCGACTGAGGATCAATTTGGGGTAGTCTTCCCTGAATTTGGCTTCTGAAAGTTTGCTCGGGACCTGAGAAACCTTTAATTATTCTTTTCCTTTCTTCACTACCAAGACTTGTCTGCTACAATTTTAAATAATGCATCCTATACCACCTTTTTTAAAATTAGAGGTTAAGTTTAAAATAGCTTTTCTTGTGGCACAGTGCTAAAGTTATGCCTCACTTCTCAAATGCCTCCAGCTCCCAAAGGGAGAGCAAGTCTTTGCCCGACACGGCGGTACCACCGTCTTCTTCCCAGTGGGAGGAATGCGCGTCGACACAGCAGATTTTCTCTGTGTCGTGGTATCGGTGCAGCAAAGAGCCGCCCTTCTGAAGGGTGGCTTGTGGAAGGGCTTTCATGCTTCTCGCCTTGGAGATTTCACCCAGACTCCCAGCCGTGTGCAGACCAGGAAGGACCTCCCCGTGACGCTTCTTGTCTGTAGGTTTCTCTGAGGTTCTCCAAGCCTCATGGAATGTATCCCTCTCAATCATTTATGTTTCATTATTTGCCGATGGGGGAAAAAAAGCAAATTGACAAACAGGGAAGGATCATTCTATTTAATAAGACTTTGGTGAGCTGCTTGATTCTGGAATGTGTGTTCTGGGCTCCAGCTGAATGAGTCTGAGACAAGAGCGTAAGAATCTTCCTTACTGTTCCTCCCTTCTTTTCCTCATTCCTTTCATTTGCCCTTTCTCTTCTTCCCTTTTTTCTCTCCTTCTTTCCTCCTTTCATGCTGTATGTAGCTGTGTTAAGGCCAGTTTGCCCCAAGATTGTCTGCTTTTGTCTCTTTCCTCACGACAGCATCTTTTTGTCCTTCTGACACTTAGATTTGTTCCAAATCGCTGTTAATGCATTTATCACTTCTGACATAACGTGGGAGATTTTTTTTTTTAGCTTATATTTTCCTCCTCTTTGCAACTCCCTTCCTTCACTAACGGCGGAGAGTGACAGCTAGTGATTACAGAAATCTTGAAAATGCCACGGGGAACTTGTTGACGAGAGCTGCCTCATCAAGACGAAAACGTACATTCAAGCTCGGATCCCCAGGTGCCCCCTCCCCCTTTGATCCCCACTTCACTAGCAAAAGCTAAGTAGCCTCTTTCTACTGCCTGACCTGGTGATTCTAGCCAAAAACTTCAACAAGCCCAGGAGCGACCCTGCTCGGTGCCTTTACAGCTCCTTCCCACATGCAGTCTGTCTTCAAGTGAACGCTGTGTTTTTTCCGTACCGGGCAAAAAAACATTTCGCGTAAATGGAGATAAGATGTGCAGGTGCTATATAATAAGTTTACAGAAAAACACAAATGTTTCTAAAGTGTTTCTACTTTATCATCCTGTTTCCTTTTCCTTGTCCTTCCTGTGTTCTTCTTTTCCTCTTCATGTTGCTTTCGTCTCTTCCTTTCTTCATGTTGGACTTGCTAAGGAGTGTCTGAGTGCAGAGAGGAGCTGGGGGAATGACTGGTCGCCTGCAGGGGCTGCTCGTCCAGCCGAGTCCAGGTGAGAGCCAGACAGCAAACCCACTGTCGTCTCTCCGTGGAAGAGCACGAAACAGGTCAAAGCAGCCAGCGGCCTTCATTAAATACAGTTATGAGTTACAACGGCAGGTCTCTATCTTAAAGAATTCATGCATTCACTTAGCAAATATTTGTTTTGTACCGACCCGTGGGCTGGCTGTCCTAGCTCTGAGGATCCGACAGAGAACAGAACAGACAGGTGTCCCGTCACACGCTAGAATTATATGTTCATAATCTCTTGCACAATAGCTATTTTTAGAAGTGATTCTAACATCTTTTAGCAATAAAATCCCCAAAGGTTTCATGACCATAAACATGTTGCTCAGTTTCATACATTTTTTAAAAGAAACAAATGCTTCAAACCAAGTGAAATATTTTTTGGCTTTTTTTTATGTGAGTGAAGCGGCCTTTTGCAAGACATGTTTCAATTTCTCACCCCCATCCCCTTGCCCCTCTCAACAAAAAAAAAAAAAAAGAAGAAGAAGAAGAAACATGTTTGGCTTTTCACCACCTGGTTATGGTTAGTTCTTTATTTTAAAATCGCTTTCAAAACAGATCAGACATTACACTGTTAAAAACAATTTTCACTGTAGGTATTGAATATCATACTGTGCTTGTAGTAATAACTGATAGATATCTAGAATGATCTTCAGTAGGACTGGGACCGTAAAGAACTGTCAATCACGGAGTTTAACTTTAAACACAGATGATTTGAATTCATGCGAGCAGCGTGAGGAAGCCAAGAAGATGGAATAGTGCTGGTTGGAGAAAAGATGATAGGATTACCTCTGCAGTTTGCCTTCCTTGCTGGTTGTTGGAGTCACTAAATCAAGGCAAAGTTTATGAAAAGCCTGTGGTTGGGGTCTCCAACTCTTTATTCCTGCTGAGATTTTCCTATTATAAATCTGCTGTCAGAAATAAGTGCTTTACTTGTGACTTAATTCTATGCAGGCATGCACACCTTGGCTCAACACTTCGGCCAGGCGGCGGAGACGACTGTCTTGAGAGCAGCAGAGATCTCATTAAGTCGAGCTGTTACAAAGAAAGGGGGTTCACATGCTCTCTGGTCATCACTCACTGCTCTGGCAACAGCCCTGTGCATTCTGAAAGAAACCATGAACTCCGAGGCAGTAATAGGGCTACAACATTGAGGACCAGAAGGACGCAGCCGACTGGCGAGGAGGGAGCCATAGCCTTTGTGAATTCAAAAGCATTATCCTTTAAGAAAGAGGCACTTTCATTTTTTAAATATTTTTCCATACCATCTCTTTTTAAAAATAGGTTATTTAAAAATATTTCTGCTGCTATCATCACTAGCTAGACTCATACTTTCTCGCATGGCTGCCACTAGCCACATAAGACTACGTAAACTGAACATAATTAAAATTCAGTGACATTTCAAATCCAGTTCTTCAATTTGCTCTAACCTCATTTCAAGTGCCCCGTCGCCACATGGGGCTCGGGCTCCTGTATTGAATAGCACAGATAGAAAGTTTCCATTGCCGCAGAAAGTTCTGCTGGACAGTGCTGGTGGAGATCCTGTCCGTAGAATACCTTGTGGTCTTTGGCTACTTGACAGCTCTACAATGATCAGGCATTTAAAAGGCATAGGCAGTAAATCCTAAATGCTGAAAGGGAAGCATGTTTTCATATGAATATTCTGACTTTATATTAGTTACCTTTCTGTTAAAGATACATGGGTGCTTACCTACTTTACTATGTCTTTTACATGTCTTTGAATGTCGTATGTGTCCGTGCTATGTAACATGCATTCCCCAGAGGGCCCAGTCCACAAAGCGTTAGTTAGC
>PVKM010019020.1:0-24557 GCA_004027735.1 Carollia perspicillata | reverse complement strand
TTGTGATAAAAAAAATTTTACAAAGATACTAAGCAGAGCATCCTTTATGCACTGACCATCCATGGCCAAAAATATACTGGCTCTACTATTCTGCTCTCTAATGAATTGATAAAGCTGTATGTATATTTGCGTACTTCAACTACAAACATATTCTCAGAGTGCATTGGTGCTAAAGGCAGTCTACCTGTAGACTGGAAGCTCAGACCAGAAATCCACTGTGATTTGGGGAGTCTGTGCAAAGTGGAAGCTTCAGCAGGAGACAAAATCACCTGGGGAGCCTGTGAATGAGCCAAGAATGAAAACTGAGGCAACCACCTACCTTTAAGGAGGGATATAGGGAAGGAACTCACACAACCCACTGCAATGGAAGGAACAGAGGCGAGAGGCAAACCAGGAGGGTGTCGGTATGGGAGCCAAGAGAGGAGAATGTCTAAAGAGCAGGGAGGGGCTCAAGATGGTCAAAGGTGGCAGGAGGTCAAGTTAGACAAGAGCTGAGAAGTGCACATTGAATTGAGCAACGTGGAATTTGATGGTGACCTTGGGTGACGCCTTCAGTCCAGTGAGGGTAGGTGGCTGCAGAAGGCTGAGCTGGTAGGAGGGAAAGGCAGAGACTTGGGACAATGGACAACTCCTCCAAAACCTTTGGCAGTGAAGGAGGAGGGCAAGAGGCTACTGGTTTGATGGGGATAACTCTCCTCTAGACACAGGCTTGACCCTAGTTTACAGACAAAGATGCTATTCCACAGGCTCGCTTTACATGAAGACCCAGGAATACTCGACCTTTGTTAGAAGGAAGGAGATGAAGCTGTGTTTCTTCCCACTTCCTTTCCATTAGTTCCGAACAGCCAGGGGAAAATTTCTGTTAATTGCTGAGACAAAATTTTACAACTGTGACGATGACAGCTGTTGCTTCGGTTATTTATACAAGTAATGGCTAAATTGATTTTGGAAGTATGATTTCAAATCGCAGGGCACAGTACGAACAAAGGTTCAGAATTAGGAGGAGGAAGAGAAAAGGAGGCGAGACGACAGCTAGGAGGAAAACGACGCGGATGCGCCGTTCACAGCACTGCTGCTATGGTTCCACGAAACACATGGAAGTAGTGGCCTGTATCCTGGAAACTGGAAGTGTTCTGGATAACTGATCCAATCCCAAAGGACAGCTTAAAGTTCTCCTGCTTTTAGGAGGAAAACCAGATTTAAAATTACCTTTGACTTGTCCTTTCACTTTATTGATTCTTTGAGGGAATCTTATCACCTACACAGTCTCCAGGTAGATTACCAGATGACTAATAATGACCAGATTACTAATTATTGCAACACCTGGTGTTGAAGGAGTCAGGAAATTTGTAGCTGAGTATAAACGTTTGTAGGTAATCCTTATTTCTCTGGGAAGTGGACAAAGCCCTAAGACCCCTGATGAAGTCATCTTGTGTAACAAACTTTGGGCATAAAGATCATTTTCAGAGGTGAGGGACCTATATAATTCCTAAAATAAACTTTCCCCAAAGAGAAAGCAAGTTAACATGTTCGGTTAGGAAAACCCAAAGCTACACAGACACGATGTAGGCAAATGAAGGTTCCTTAGGCTGTGTTCGCACGGGCAGGGCAGGGGGGCGATCGCCTTGAGGTGAAAGCTCATCCCTTGTGTTCTAGAATATTTTCAGACCATTCGATTCTCTAAAAACTGTTCACTGTTTTTGATGAAACATTATAACAAACCTGCCCATATGGGTTAGAAATAAAAGTATCTGCCTTGAACAATTATCTGTATGCCCATATCTGTCTCAGAGAGGAGAAATATTGCTGGTTTTCGTGATTTTAAACAGTCATCTATGGGGTCTAGGACCTGAGAATAATTCCCTAGTCCGAAATATTTTGAAACATGGGATTAAGTGCATGTGTTTGTGTGTGAACTATAGCATTTACTGTGAATGCAGGTTGCGTCCAGGATGGAGCAAGCAGATTTACTGAAAGAGGAATTCACCCTTTAGTTCGACTCCTGGCTGCATGCCACGGTGATTCGTTTGTGCGTTTGAAGATCGAGGTATCTGAGGAGAGACTGAACCGTCACTGGCTACTTTTCTTCAAGCTAATCTGCCTAACACCTCAAATTTCTCCTTAATGTCTCTTAGTACCTGTCATTTTTGAAGTCATAAGTAAAAGCCGAGTTATAAGCATGAAGGAAAAACCATGCTATACAGTGTGAAAAAATTAACACAAGAATTTCTCAGGGAGAACTTAGTGAATTTTTAAAAGAAGTTTAATTTTGTTTTCCTGTTTTATTAATCCTATCTATTTGTACCTAAAGAGAGGGGAGGGAAAGGGAGGAAGAGAGGGAGAGAAACATCGATTGGTTGCATCTTGTACGTGCCCCGACCGGGACAGAATCCAGGACTCAGGCGTGTGCCCTGACTGGGCATTGAACCAGTGACCTTTCCCTTCGAAGAACAATGCCCAACCAACCAACAGGGCCACACCAGTCAGGGTGAACTTAGTGAATTCTGACAAGTTCTTTGAAGTTTTTCTTGAATGACTGAATTCGTTGCCCCAAGACTCAGAGACAGAGAGGAGGAATTCCCCGCTCCTTACCCTGCTCCTGGATGGTAGGCACGGTTTTCAAAGTACTTGGTAAAGCCAGGTCCCACAGCCAGAATGAGGCAGAGATTTTAGACAGTTTTTGTTACTAAAACGTTAGCTGTCTTTGTGTTGATTGGCACTCCCCTGTCCAGCTGGTTAAAGCTGGTTCTGGTTAACTTGGATATGTGCCACATGCCTGGGGCGAGTCAGGCTTATTCTGTGTGGGGAGACCACTCACCTCTGCCTCCTCCCGTCTTCCTCCCCCTGGCCCACAGAGTCCCATTTCGGTGAGGCTCTCACCCTCTTGGCTGTGTGTTCCAGGTTTAAAATGATCTAGATGCCCCCAGACAGGTGGGGGGCAGAGGTGCCAGAGAGAGTTGTCATCCATCTTTAGGGCCCAATCGCAGAATTTCCGTCTCCCTTGTCCCGGAACGGTCATGGGGGAAGGCCACCTGCTGATGGACAGCTGGCCTCTTCCATGGAGCAGCGACCCTTTAGCCTCGACCCCGTTTATTTTATGACGGAAGTCCAAGACTCACACCAGCCACCCACCCTATTCCACACAATTCTCACTGGCTCCTTTCCTTCCACTGTTCAAGGCCTGACCTGTTTGGGTGATGAGCCCCGGGCATGGAATACTTGGGGAAAATCCCTACTCGAGCTGCTGCTGGAAACCCCCAACAGGAAGGAACAGAGCCGGTCACAGACCTGGGGAGAGCAGACCTGGGCCGGCCCCACTGGCTGGAGAGCCAGAGGAGCCAGGAGAAAGTTGCTGGTTGCCTCTTTCCTTTTCTGGGCCTGTACAGCCGTTGGTCTAGCTTCTCACACAGAATCCTCACCACAGGAGGTGTTCAGAAGAAAGCGACTAAGTTGTCTACCTCGTTTCTGAGAAACTTCTTGTGTACCTGCCAGGAAGGCAGGTACTTGTGTACTTTACCAGCTTAAGCAATATTCATAAAAGCTCTTTGCTCTGTGTGAGCATCTTCGTGGTTTCATTCAGTTGCCTAAACTGAAATGGAATGTTATGCACAACAGAAATATATTAGTGTCTCCCTATAGTTTTATATGCACACACATGAAATGTTCTGTTCATAATTTCCCTCCCCATCTCTTTGCCGTAAACCGTACAATAAGCTCATTCATTCCTAACCCCGCTGGGCTGCACGATGTTTTTAAAGCAGTTCGTGGCGCTGCGCTTTCCCAGGTAAACAGAGGTGGTTTGGAAATGGCGCGTGGAGACAAGCTGGCCATGCAACACCAGTAACACATGTAAGATCAGTAAACGGGCCCTGACTCTTAGAGAAATGTTTGGGGGCTGGATGTCCCCAGCCCCTTATCCCAAGGGACAATCGAGCGCTCCGCCCTTTAGATATAAAGAAATCCTAATGCTCTGCCTCTGAATAAACAGTTTGTAAGGAGCGAAAAACTGGTCTGGAGAGAGGTTCTCAGGCGCAGTGATTACCCAATTGCACAAACCTCGCCTTTCAATTTTTTCACAGACAGAGGAAGAGGCATGAATAGGAACTCCTGTGTCTGGAGCAGCGGGGTGGGGCCACGGGCAGAGGAGACACTTCCCCGAACTTGGAGGAGATGGGAGGAAGAAGAAAACCCTAGCGAAGAACCTGCGGCGCGATTCCTTTCCTCGCCCCCTTTCCTGCGTCCTGCGCCCAGGGCAGAGCCTGGCCAAGGCCCCTGGAGGCGGTGGGTTCTGTGCGCTCTGGGACTGCGGACTGAAGCGCAATTCCCGGTCTCCGGGAGAAGAGGACACCCGCGCAGAGGACCATCCCTGGCACCAGACTCACGACAGTCCTCTCCGGTGTCTCTACAACCGCGAACGAGCGTGTGGACGCGCACACATTCCGCCTCGGTGCTCAACTCCCACGCCCCGGGCCCCCTGCCTGGCCAGGCGCCAGATCCGCCTCCCGGACTGGATCCAGAGGGTCCTCCGCGGCGTCTTTAAGGCTGCGATCCCCGCCTCTCACTCCTCCCCGCCCTCCTCCTGTTACGGCGGCTCCTTCGACCTCCCAAGAGCCCAGCGGCAGGGCGTGCGTGGCGCGCGGAGCAGGTGCGGGCGAGCCCCTCGCATGCCGTTGCCCAGCCCGGGGTGGTAGCGGCGCCAGGCGCGCTCCGCCTGCCCCTCCTCCGGGCCGCACTCGGGCTCCGGCGCACGGGGACATGTCGGTGGCGACGGGCAGCAGCGAGGCTGCCGGTGGGGCTGGCAGAGGCGGCGGTGCGCGGGTTTTCTTCCACAGCCCCCGGGGCGGCACCGGCGGTAGCCCGGGCTCCAACAGCGGATCGGGCTCCAACAGCGGATCGGGCTCCTCTCGGGAGGACTCGACGCCTGTGGCCACCTCGACCTCGGCCGGGCAGGTTCAGCAGCAGCGTCGCCACCAGCAGGGAAAAGTGACAGTGAAATACGATCGCAAGGAGCTTCGGAAGCGGCTGGTGCTGGAGGAGTGGATCGTGGAGCAGCTGGGACAGCTGTACGGCTGCGAGGTACCTGGGCGCGGGGCCTGGAGGGTGGGGTGGGGGGGCCTCTCAGCCGAAGCGCCCACACAGGAATTCTCCAGGGTTCCAGCTCCCGGATGCGCGCCGTCCTGACTCCCGGGTTCCCAGCTTGGGAGCCAGGAGCACTGCTTTCCAGGGTATCCTCTAGCCCCGGGGCGCAGCGCTCGGAACTCCTCAGCCTGGGTTCAGCTGCCGGCTGCCCGAAGAGCTGCAGGCCCCCTTGATGGCTGTGGGTGACGGTATGGGGTTAGGTCTTGCCATGCGCATAGCCTTTCTCGAGTCCCCGGGGCTTCTAGCCCCCAGCTGCTGCTGAAAGAAGCGGGGCTCGGATGGACTCACCCCAGCTGCGCCTAGCCCCAGGGCTTCGCAGGGACCGCAGTACCAGTACTCGCTCCTGGGATCCTGGTAGCCCCGATTTCGAGGGACAGGGAACACGGAAGGGACCTGAACGCTGCTTAACAGAAAGGAGAGGTTCTGGGGAGCTCAGAGGCCCCTTCTGTTCCCGAAATTCTCTGTCAGAATGTTTTCCCTTTTCCAGCCAGCCCCAGCGCGTGTCCCTACAATTCGCCCTTTCCTTTACCAAAGCTGCACACATGGGTCACTCCTGTTGACAGGTGCAGAATGAAAGCCGTGGGCAGCCTCGAAGAGTGTCTGGGTGGAAGGGAGGTGGCTCAGCGGGTGGTCAGGACGCTGTGACCTCCCACGCGTCAGGGGCTCAGGTTATATACACCACTCTGACTGATGGGAGAGACATTCAGAATAAGCTGTAATACAAAGGTAGGCTAGAAAAACGACCCGAGCCAACATGATCTCTCATTCCCATCTTTAACAACAGTCATGTTAAACAAAACATTCGACTTCTCTTAACTAAGTGGAGTTTGGAAAGGGTGGAGGAATGAAGAGGCTTAATAATTTAGGAGAGGCTTCTAAAATAAAGCCTTCTAGGCTTGTGCCCATAACTATTAACGTTCTTCGGCACACACGAAAGCCAGAGGAACTCACCGGCTTTTCTGCTGGGTCAGAGTATTCTGTTTTCCACACATTTTATGGCCTATTGTGAGTACATACCTTCCTTAACATTCTCATCACACAAGGAAACAAGATTCACATTATGGACTACTGATGAATGGTTATGATATAATGAAGCTCGACTGTATGACTAATGGGCTTGTAAAAATACATGGTTTCTCTAACCCAGCTCTTATAAAAAGCCATTTTAATTGCATGGATAAAAATTGGCCAACATCGGAAGTGTTCATGGTTTTTTTAAAGTAGGAAGTTGGCAGAACTCTCCAAAGAAACCACGTATGTGGTTTCGATGGGAGTACTGCTGGGCGGGGGATATGCTCTGTCTTGCCTCTGTAGAATCCAATTAATTTTCATTTCATACTGGGCCTTATACTCCATCTTGAATTTGGAGAAGGCCTGAGTTAATAGGAACACTGTTGTTGAAATTAACAATGCTTTAGCAATACCTCTTTTGTGGGAGACTAATTAGAAGGAGCTTGGGAAGCTAGAAAGAGTTCCAGCCTCTCAGTAGGTTGGCAATTCATATGTTTTAAAAATTCTTCAGAATAATTGGAGAAAAATGGTGGATTGGGTGTTTACTGTACTGACCATGTAGGTGTGCTTTTAAAAGGGTAAATATGACCTTGAGTGTTTTCTCTGTGCTCTTCTTCTCCCACTGAAGACCTCCAATGTGTAGCAAACAGCTTGGATTTGAAGGGTGGGTTTTGTGGTGAAATGATACAGAGTCCCACAGTATATGCCCGCCTGTCATTGAAATATGGGAAGGATTTCTGTCCCAGTTGTTTGTTCTGTCATTTTAGACTGAAGGAGTAGGAATCATTGAAAAGGTTGTTGCCATGTGTAATCACTATGCCGATGGCAGACTGTTGAATAATCGAAAGCATGTGGACTAATAAGTAGCCGTATAAAGGATTGTCTTCTTCCACCCAGTTCCCCACTGTCAGGCCCTATTTTTAGCTTAGCTCCTCCGGCCTGGTAGCCTTTCCTTGCTGATGGCATCAAGTAGTTCAGCCTGGGTTATGCGACTTGAGAAGAACCTACCCCTGCTTATAGCTGTGAATCTCACGAATGTGAAGATTAAGAAATGCCCCCCTTTTTTTTTAACACTTCAAGCTGGCATTTTTTTCAAATGTTTAATCCCATGAAATTGTCACAGAAAGCCAAATTGTCGGGCTTCAAATCGGTCAGAGGCCTGAGCTAACCGCCAGTTGGGGGAACAAGGAGGGAATGAGCGCGTGTTTAATCTTAGGACTTTTATCAGGCAGGTCAGCAGTTAGAGGACTTGTCCTTTAGAGAGTAGGAAATGACGATCTTTTGGAGTGGCGTAAAGCATGATATTTTAAATTAGAAAGGAGTGGGAAAGAAGAACTACACTGCCTGGCTGTGGTCTTATCTAGAAGTTTGCACGTGCCAATCAGTGTTGTTTGGAGAACAATATAAAGAGAGCATTTGAGGTGAGCTTGTTAGGTACCAGGTGCTGTTCTAGGGACTTTGTACACACTCATTCATTGAGTCTTTACAGGAGTCCTGTGAGAAGGGTGCCATCCGTGTCTGTGTGGACGGATGAGGAAACTGAGATACAGGGAGATTAAGAGGCTTCCCGGCTCAGGTGGGTGGGGGAATGACAGGGAGTGGGTGGGGGTTGGAATCCAGGCCTGCCTGTGGCTTTGCAGGGTCCCATGCAAGAGAACAAATGGAGGTCCTTGTAGCATAGGTCTAAATGTTAAAGTTACGAATTAATCTAACAAACCATCTTTTATCTACCTACCTTGACAACAATATTTTTAGAATGGCCTGGAAGGTTAGGCTTGGACTTAGGATTCTCAGTCTTCCCAGAGCTCAGAGCTGGCCTGTGGTTGGTAGAATATGCCCTGCGTCTGGAATCTGCTTCCAGTTGCTTCCCGCCCCTGGTGCAGTCCCACCTGGTAAAGGGTATAGTGTCCGTGCACTTGGCCAGTCTTTGTCAACACCCTCTGCCACCCCTTAACCATGTCTCTGACTCAGACTAGTGGCCAAGTCCCCCACTGGGAAATCTAGGAGGAGCCAGTTCATGCCCTGGAAGTGGCTGGGTATTTAATTAGGCAGTTCTGAGCACCTGGAAAATAGCCTAAAACAAGATGGAAGAACACCAGTTTTGGCTGGGTAGGTTCACTTGGTTGCAGGAAAATGGGTGTGGTGCAGAATGTGGCCCCCCTCACCCAGTCGAAGGTGTGTGGCTTTGTTACAGAACAGGGCCAAGGGGGCATACAACATACTATTACTGAAAGGACCCCCACTAGGTTCGCTATGTCCACCACCAGAGGAAAGATGTCTCTCAATGCCAGAGATTGGTGAAAAGGAAAGGAAATGTTTATTTAAAACTATACAGACTTAAAGTAGTGACCCAATGTCTTCACTAAAACATTAAAGTCTTTTAGGACATCCACAGACACACGCAGTCCTTCCTTCTCCCTCGGTCCTAATCTGGGGTACCGCATCTCAGGACAAGAAGCAGAAGTCTGTGATTCAGGCTCCCGGCACCATCAGCTGTGTCGCCACCAGGATCTCCAGCTAATCCAAAGCCATGTGGCACCTTCTTATAGCCCACCAGCAAAAGTCCTTTCACCCCTTTTCTTCAAGGCAAAGTCTCTCCTGCTTCCTAAGCAACGTGGCAAAAGGGAGCACCCAAAAGCCACGTGGTCTTCGCTCTCGCCAAAGCTGGGGGGGTCCCCACCCTGGCCATAGCTGCATGGTTCTCTCTCAGCAAAGCTGCAGGGGTCTCCACTCTGCCAAAACTACATGGTTCTCTCTTCAATGACTGCTTCATCTGGGTTTAAATCTCCGAGCCAATCTTCCTCTGCAGCCCCTTTTCCGACTCCTCCTACAGTCGATTACATGTGCCAGCATTCCTGTATCCTTCCCGCTTTGCTGGACTGCCATAGTAAGTCCAGGCAGGTGTGGCCCCATGGCGTGGAGCCAATCATCTCCAAGCTCTCACGGAGGTGCTGTGACCAGGGGGAGTTGCCTCCCAGTTACATCTTAGGTGGAAGTCACTTCCATCCTCCTGGCTCAAAGCATGGCCACAGCTATTTAACATATCCATGAAACCAGTTAGAGGTTATAGATATGTTAAATGACCATGCCAGAGGTTATCTGCAAAGCTGTTGCTATGCAAAACAGCTCTCCATGGCCCTGCTTCATGTGTCCCTTCCCCCAACTCATACCTGTGGTGGTTGGGGTGGGGAGCAGTGAGGACATCCCATATATCTTTCTAATATTTCCTGGACACCTTGAGTTCTGGACCCCATTCCAAATCCCTATTTGGGGCCCCCCTCTTGGCTGCACCCTGTTACAGTTTCACCCACATCTTACAACCTTTTGGTTACGTCGATAAATGCTTTTATAGTTTCTAAAATGCTTTGTTATGTGTTTATAGTTACTTTCCACTTCACCTTCTTCTACAGGTTGTTAGATTTTCACCTAGGAATTTGGTTGTAGTGGAACTGTTCGGTTAAATCTATATCCACATTTAAGGCTTTCTGTTTGAAGACATTCTCCTATCTCTTCCAAACCCTGACAGGTTTTCAAGAGCGTTTGAAATCTGGCACAGTGCCTATGTGGACAAGTATTGCAGGATGACTTACTGGATAAGTCCTGTCAGTTTTGTCCCCATCTCAGGATCGAGATGAAATCTGTACTTCCAGTTGTGCAATTCCATTTGCTTTGGGGGAAAGAAAGCCCGTCGTTAAACTCAGAATATGGCAGTGCCCTGGGCAGCCTGGCCACACACAGACTTGTGTGCCGAGGGTGTTTCCTGAGTTGCTTTCCTCACTGCCATTCAGGAGGGCTTTCCCTCTGCTGTGGTGGTCTGCATTTTACAAAGCGGTTCCTGGTGTCATTACGCCTTTTCACCTTCCCTGACTGCCTACCATTCTCAGGCTGTAAACCAGTGTTTTTCAGTGTCTTTGATGGTGACTCACAGGAAGAGGCACCCTCACTTTCGCTTGCTGTCTGATACACACACAGATGCACAGGTGTGAGAGCAGACCCACAAAACGCTGCCTAATGCTACTATATGTGCTAAAGAAAAAAATTACAAAAGAAACACAAAGTGTGACTTTAGTAATGTTTATTTTTTATTTTTTAAATATATTTTATTGATTATGCTATTACAGGTGTCCCATTTCCGCCCCCTTTATTACCCTCCACCCTGCACACCCCTTCCCACCCACATTCTTCCACTCCTTAGTTCAAGTCCATGGGTCATACATATAAGTTCTTCAGCTTCTACATTTCCTACATTATTCTTAACCTCCCCCTGTCTATTTTTTACCTACCATTTATGCTACTTGTTCCCCCACCCCTCCCTTCCATTTCCTTGTTGATAACCCTCCATGTGATCTCCATTTCTGTGACTCTGTTCATATTCTGGCTTAGTTTGTTTTTGTTTTTGTTTTTTTTTAAGGTTCTGTTGTTGATAGTTGTGAGTTAGTTGTCATTTTACTGTTCATATTTTTGTTCTTCTTTTTCTTAGATAAGTCCCTTTCACATTTCATATAATAAGGGCTTAGTGATGACGAACTCCTTTAACTTGACCTTCTCTGGGCGGGTCTGACACCCAGTCAGACACTCTGCCTCTTGCATGCCTGGCTGCACTCAGGCACACTGTTAAGTGAGGGCCACTCAAGGGCAGTTGGCACATTTCGTGGTGTGGTACTTTTCAGAGATACCGCAAAGTAACTGCATTCTTGTAATTTGGCTCTGACTGTATTAAAAATACTTTCTGCTCTTTCACTGTTAACTGGAAGTTTTGGCTCTTTTTCATGGTTACGAATGACCATATTTTCAGACCACAAGATGCACCTAGGTTTTAGAGAAAAATAGGAAAAAAAATTTTGAAGCAAAAAATGTGGTAAAATATTTAATAACATAAATAACATAATATCTCACCAATGTAAATATAAAGCTACATTCAGACTATAAGATGCACCCCCATTTTCCTCCCAAATTTGGGGGGAAAGTGCATTGTATAGTCTGAAAAATGTGATATGTCTCTGCAGTCCTTTGAACCTGTGAACTAAAAGGAAGTAGTTAGGAATATGGTGCAGATGCATGGGTGATAAAAGTCCACTAAGGAAGTGATCACAGGGTGCTGCCTTTCTCTTCTGCAGTTTTATTTTTTCAGAATGTACACAAATACTATTTTATTTGCCAAGTGAGATGATTCATTGCCTTGGGAGTGGAAATGCTCGCTGTGCTAGGAAGTGGTGAGTGTTCCCCATTGGCAGAGGGGATGCGGAGTGACAGGTTCACACAAGTCTGGCTAGAACAGGAGCGAAAGCCAGGATTTCTGCTTCTGCTCAACAGTGCGGGCCGGTCCATTCTCACCAGGTGTTCGTCAGCACCGGCAGTTTGGAAATCGGTGCCACTGTGTGAAAGCTTAGAACACAGAGAAGACCAGAATGTGGATTTAGGCTGTAAAGAATCACTTTACGGTTGAGGAAAAATGATCAAAGAAGGGCTTCTCTTCCTTTTTGGAGAGAATGCTCAGGACAAGCTGCGGAAGGAGCTTTGGCAGGCAGGGGTATTCATTCATTCGTTCAGCAGATATTTACATAGATGATAGTCAACACAGGGTGAAGTCTCCTTGTTCCCCTTTTCACTAAAGGGGAACTTTGAAGACTCATCCTTGAAACCTGTGTAAGAGAAGTGGAGGAAGTAAAGAGCACTTTCCGTAGCAGGAGAAGAAGGTAGGCCTCCATGTGAGTGCACGTCCTTTCAGGGCAGAGACCACCCCCTGCTCACAGTGCATCCAGTAAATTATTCCCTGCGGAGTGGGGGTGTATTCCTGTACTCGAAGCCTGTTTTCTCAAAGGGGTATGATGGATTCATTGACATTATAATATCAACAACTAAAAACACTGTATCTTTCATTTTAATGAAACACGAGGACTAAGTACGAGAGAGTCATCTCTTAACAGCTAAACGTTGGGAATTAATAAACCCGGGCAAGTTTATAAATAACTAACTTATTTGTGGGTGGTGGGACCTTGTTGGAACCTATGAAATCAAAACATGCCTACTGTTCTCGGTATGATGTTGCAGGAAGGGCCCTGGTCTGTGGCCTCTGTTCTGGCTCAATGACCTTGGCCAGTAATGCTCCCAATAGACTTTTGTGCCTCAATTTTCTTTTCTCGGCTGAAAAAAAAAATGCGCACGATCTTAGTCTTTCAAGCCCTAGGCTTTAGAGATTCTGTAATAAAGCTGGCCCTGCATGGGGGAGAATGAGATTTATTGCAGAGAGGGGGCTATTTGAAGCAGGGGTAGGAAGGCCGTTCCCTCTCTAGACGAACCCGAGACAAGAGTGGGCCTAGTTCACTAAAGCATCATCCGATTTCCATCGTTAATTTTAGCAGCTAAAGTGAGCATGTAGCTAGCTGTCCCTCCTTTTCTTGGCATGGTCTCTGGTGTGATGAGACTTAGAGAGGAAACATCAGATCGAGAGCCCTTTAAAAAAAATCCTCCTAACCCCCTCTAGCACTTCCTCCCGACTCTTGACTTCCAACTTAAGTGTGAAATCTGACAAGTAGACACGCAGAGCGACCCTGCATGCTGCTTTGCTTTCTTTCTTTTTCTTTGCTCTAATTGGGTTAACCTTTAAGAAGAGCTGGCATATTTGCCTTAAACACTTTCAGCATATAATTTATAATATTGGCTGTCGGGGGCCTTTTCCATTCTTATTATTTGTCCTTGAGCTTGACGGCTCATAATTAATAGTGGTATTTATTTTAACTTGAGGAACATTTGTGTCTAAATATAAAATGAGCATCTGGGAAGTAAAATCACAGTAGCTTTAGGAAATAAATTAAAAAAAAAAAAGAACTGTGAAGGGTACAAATTAGCCTAAATAAGAGGCCGAATAAATCTGCCTAAACAAATTAATTTTCACTGGGGAATTTATTCCTAGAATGTCCCTTTATAGTTATAGAACTAACATGACAGAACAGGAAAAAGAAGTGAAGATTTCTCATGGACACTTTTGGTAGGAAGTGAAATTCCTCTTTAGGAATAAATTCCTCTTTATAATGTTTGTTTATTTTGTGTGATGGCAGAATTCATAAAGCACCATCAGATAATCCCATTCAATCTACATAAAAGTTCTTTAATATAAGTAGTTGTCCCATTTTTTAACCAAGAACCCTTAGGCTCAGAGGGACTTAGTACCAAGCCCAAGTTTAAATTGCCAGGAAGAAGACAGAGAAGACTCAGACTGAGAACAGTGACCCTCAGTTTCACCTTCACTGCCTGACCATTGCAGTGAATTTTAGCACGCTTGACCAGGCAAGGCTTTTTTGCTTAATTTACTCGATATATTTTCAAATGTGCTCCATCTTTAATAATTTACAGGATCCCTTTATTTCTTAGAGAAGCCATTTATAGGATTCAGCTACTTTAGAAAAATTCAAACCCACTAGTTCTCAAGTATATATCCCTGTGAGCATGTTATCCCTGTGAGCATGTTATTTCATTGATTGCCAGGTTTGCATGAGTGCTTAGTATTAGGTCCCTTAGGCCAGGGGTGTCAAACTCATTTTCACTGGGGGCCACATCAGCCTCAAGGTTGCCTTCAAAGGGCGGAATGTGATTTTAGGACTGTAGAAATGTAACCACTCCTTAACCGTTAAGGGAGAGCTCAGTGCTGCCGCCGGGTAGAGACAAGGGGGAGGGTCGGATTTGGCTTGCGGGCCTTGTGTTTGCCGCCTGTACCTTCGGCTGTCCCTCTATTCACTTAGCTAGAATTTTGAGGTTAAAAGTTAGAAACTCACTTGACATAAGCCAGAGGATGCAGACTGGGCTTTTTATTCTACGTGTTTGAAAGTACTAGCAGTAAAAAAATAATGCTTCTTCTAAACAAAATGAGAAAACCCCTTAGGCCCTTATTCTGCGTCTGTAAAAGGGTGTTTTTGTGCTGCACACTGTGGTCGATCATCTGTTAATATCTTCGTTCTTATATTTTATTTGTCAGTAGTGCAGCTGACCTAGCTGCTTCATTCATTTTTGCAAATATTAAATCAAACCTGTTTCAAGCCAACTTGTTAAGGTGTTGAGTTTTCAGATGGGCCGAAACGGCTTTCCTGCTTAGTTCTTGCGGGCTAATACGCTACATGACAATTCCAATTAGTCACTGCTTTCTCTTCTGTTCGTCCTGGGGTGTGGAACCTCTCTGACAAGTTGCAAGAAAGTAAGTCATGCATTTGGTGCTAAAACATGATTATGCTTGCTGTAATGAAGACACCTCACAAATATTACCATTGAAGAAATAATAACATGTACTCTCCCGGGTAGACAACTGCCTTTTGTACCGCTACAATATTCCATTTCTTCACCAAACCCCAGAAGGCTCAGTATTCAGTAACACTGAGCAGTTTTTACGGGGAGATGTTCAGATAACGAAAATGTCTGTGTACCTAGATAAACAGACTACCACCTGAACCAGCCTGAGACTCGAAAAGCATTTAGCAGCCAGCTGCCTCAGACCTCTGGGATATTCCCATGTCAGACTTCTGAGGCCGGTAGCGGGCTGTGTTTAATAAGTGGAGATCTGAAGCTTGAGTTCACTTACTCTCCAAAGAAGGAGCAAATGAGGAGCTCGTTTATCAATCATTGACACCTTCCGTAAATTGCCTCGCTTTAAAGCAATTTAAAACAGTGGAAGGAGGCCAAAGAATGAGATACAGAGACCACATAAAACATTGAGTAAAGTGAAATTCACCCCCTGCAGCCAGACACTGTGACTAGTAGGACCTCCACCCCGACACCTCCTCGGGGCAAGGCTTTGGGCAGGCAGGGTGGGTGGGACTGCGGACCTGCTTTCCTCGCAGGGAACCCAGGCTCCTCTCTCTCCCCACTTGACAAAATCAGAACAAACCGAAAAGTTCCTAGATACGGCTCTTTACTGGCTGTAGGAAATAGTTCGTCCCATTTCAGAGATCCCTATTGGTTGGGATCAGGGGTTCTTTTCACGTCCTCTTGTCCAGGTGTGGGGAATCACATTAGGCGACAGACCCTCCCTGCTCCGGGGGCAGGTGTGGGCTTGGTCTACCCGGGAGGATGAGGCAGGCTCTCCGCTCTGCGTGGTTATGCGTCACCCTCCTTGGCTTCCTTTAGTTCCCCTTTGAAATGATATAGCCCTTCTGGGCATGGTTTGAGCATTAATAATGTTAAGAATCATAACAATCATCCCAAGAAAAACCCAGGATATTTATGAAAGCACTATTAGCAACATCTGTGATCTTTTTGCCACAGTTAATTCTGCTTAATTAACACCAGCATTTTTCAGACTACGATACACACCCCCCAAAATTTGGGAGGAAAAAGGGGGCGTGTCTTATAGTCCAAACGTAGCTTACCTGGCTCACTGTGTGGCGGAAGGGGTAGGGCGGCGGTGGAGGGGGGTCCCAAGTTATTAAATATTTTACCACATTTTTTGCTTCTAAAACCTAGGTGCATCTTATAGTCCTAAAAATATGGTGTATTCAAATTGAAGTTACATTCTTTGGCCAAAAAGAGAACAGAGGCTTTTGGAGTTTGTTAATGTGTATTTTTCTTTTTTGGTGGGGTTTAGGACTCGATTGAAAATTTTGGTCACACATTAGGTTTTGTGAATATAAAATAATCTAGTCAGTATCTGAAAACAAAGGATCTTGGGTTGATTTAAGAATTACCTTTTTAATTCAACAGAGTTATGACATTTGAGTTAAGTGATAACAGGTAACAATCTTTTTCGTAAGGTACCTTTTTTAACTGCCTAAAAAAAGACTGGAAAGATACATAATAGATATTAATATGTGTCATTATGGGCAACTCTATGTTTTGTAAAATGACCGTGTATTCCTTTTATAGGAGAAGGAATCAACTGAAGTTATTTTTATAAAGAGGTAGATGCGGGTTTGAGCCGCTGTTGTTGCCAGTAAGAAGGGCTCCCCTGCCCTGGCCGGTGTGGCTCAGTTGGTTGGAGCATCATCCATACCAAAGGGTTTTGGGTTTCATTTCAGGTCAGGGCATGTACCAAGGGGGTGGGTTTGATCCCCAGTCTGGGCACATAGAGAGGCAACCCCATCAATGTGTCTGTCTCTCCCTCCCACTCTCTCTCTTAAAAAGAAAGTGATGAAGAAACGTCCTTGGGTGAGGACACAGAGGAAAAAGGACTACCCTACCCTTTAATGACAGGAACGCGCCTGTCACCGGTCTCAACAGTGTTCCAAGCGCCTTTCATGGGGCTTTGCCTTCTCCTCTTTTGGGGACAGCCAGGGTCTTTAAAAATTTTAATTGTAAATCAGGAAAAGGTGGCCAACAGTTTTGTTCCTATGCAGTTCTTTACATTTTCGGAATGAGCACAGATAACACCTTTGGAAATTAGGGTGTCCTTGTTGCCTTTTTGGGTTAAACGACTGTTTCCAGTGAGGATGGGGGCACCGCCCAGAGGACAGAAGAGAGTTAGACGGCAGATGGAGTCACCCTGTACCTTCTCTCGGGAGCCCGGCCCCTGCGTCCGCCCAGGGGCTCTCCTCTGCTGTGTCCTCAGCCTTTCCTCCACAGCAAGTCATCCAGCTGCACCCTAGGGTCTGCGCATTTCGTGACATGTAAATGACACCTCGATAAAGTAGCAGGACACGCACGCACACAAAGCTCTCCTTCCTTTCTCCTCTCTTCGGCCAGATGTGACAGAGAGCCTGCCTATACTCTTTGTCCCCATTTCGTCCCCTTCTGCTCCCCTGTCAGCCCACGCCCCGTCCATCCAGAGGCTTGCGTGCTCTGTGTTGTTGAGTGCCTGGTGCCCATCCCGGTTGTCAGCTTCACGTTCTCCGAGTGTTTGACTGTCCTGCTTTGCAGAGCCGCCGTGTCTGTTATCCATCCCTCAGCCGCCCCAACCTCTGTCCATCCTCCCATCAGCCACTGTGCTGTCCCTCTCTTCCTCCCTCCAGTATCCATCTGCTGGTCCCTCCATCCTACCTTTTGCCAGGCCCATTTTTAAAAACATAAATAAACTTATATTTTTACATGGTTAGAGTTACAGAAAAAAATTGAAGATAGTTCCCATATACTTTCCAACCATTTCCACTGATCAGTAACATTTTAAATTAGTATGATGCATCTGTTACAATGAATGGGACATTACTGATATATTATTACTCACTAAAACCCATACTTTATTCAGACTCCTTAGTTTTTACCTGGTGTCCTTTCTCTGTTTCCCCCAGGGCACCATATGGCATTTAGTTGTCACGTTTCTCAGACTCTCCTTGTTTTCGATGACCTTGGTAGTTGTGTGGTACAGTTTAGGTGTTTTGTAGGATGTCTCTAAAATGGGATTTGTCTGATGTTCTTCTCAGAATTAGACTGGGGTTGTGTGATTTTAGAAGGAGAACCACAGAGGTAAACAGCGGTACTCACCACATCCCGTCAAGGGGTGTTGCTGTGAACACAAGATTTATCACCGCTGATGTTGACCTCAACCACCTGGCCGAGGAAGTTTCTGTCAGGTTTCTCTGCTGTAAAGTTACTCCTTCCTCTCTTTCCACGCTGTCCTCTTTGGAAGGAAGTCCCTATGTACAACCCATAGTTAAGGAATGGGAGTTAGGCTTTACCTCCTGGTGTTTTTATATAGTATTTTTTGGAATTCTTCTGCATGGGAGATTTGTCTCTTCTCCCCACTTTGTGTATTTAGTCAAGGATTCATGTATGCCAGTGTGGACTCATGGATATTTACTAGGTGCTCGAGTTATCACTCAACACTTCTGTATTTATTCTGTTGCTCCAGCTGTCCCAGTGTTGGCCATCGGAAGCTGTCTCAGCTGGGTCCTCTGTCTGTTGACATACTCCTGTCACTGTGTGTGGGTATGACACTTCCTTACTTTCTGGCACTTCAAGATGTTCCAGGTTTATCTTGGCTATTTCTTGCTCCAGACCTAGAACTGGCCATTTCTCTAAGGAACTCTCTGCTGTTATGCTATTTTATTGGAGAATTGTATTAGGAACCAAGACACGAATGCTAGTTATGCTTGTTGCTACTGGGCTGTCACGGTTTCCTGGGTCTGTGAGCTGAAGAGCAAAGAAATATATGCGTGTATACTACCCTGTGTCTACACACATACCTGTAAATATTTCTGTATGTTACCATCAATATCTACATTAAGCTAAATGTGAGTTCAAGCGGGTGTCTCCAACTCCAGTCCATTGTCACTTGTACCATCTAGCCTCCTTCCCTTGTGCACTTGTAAATTCTCACTCCCACAGTGAGAAGCCCGTGGTTCCCACCACCCTCCATCCATTCACGTAATTGTTCAGCTGCAGTACAAGCGGATAGCAGTGTCAGAATTCTTATCCCAGACCCCGTGGAAGGCGGCTTTACCAACTGGAGTGCCGTCTTCAGCCCCCTGGGCTCCACTTACTGCCAGTCACTTGGGCGAGCGCCTTTCCCCTTACCTCGTTCAGTGTGGGTGTTTCGTTCATGTGTGATATAGTTGGATTGTTTCGTCACACTCTGCATTCCATCCTGGGATCCCCTACTCTCCTAAACGACTTTAAAAAGTTGCACACATAAGATTTATTCTCTGTGGCATAAAGTTCTGTGGGTTTTGACAAATGATTAACGTCATGTATCTACCCTTACAATATCATATAGAGTAGTTTCACCCTCCAAAAAATCCTCTGTATTTCCCCCTGTGAGCCCCTCACAATCACTGATCTTTTACCATTGCCATAGTTTTGGCTTTCCTTAAATGTCGTATAATTGGAACCAATAGGACACAGACTTTTCAGAGTGGTTTGTTTCACTTAATAATGTGCATTGAAGGTTCGTCTCTGTCTTTTCATCACTTGGTATCTCATTTCTTTCCATAGTTGAATAGTATTCCATCGTATAAATGCACCTGCTGTAAACATTTTCGGGCAGGCTCCTGTGTGGCTGTAAGTTTCAAATCAGTTGGGTAGACAAGCCAGATGCACTTTTAGGTACGAGGGCCACAACAGCGCATCAGAGACAAAGTCCCTGTGCTCCAAAACAGTACACATTCAGCTCATGAGAAGTGCCATGAAAGAAAGAAAACAGGCGAATGGGACAAGGAGTGAACGACTGGCCAGGCCGGTGGGACCACGAAGGGCCTCTTTGAGGACCTAAATGGTGAGACATGACACTCTCTGCTCAAAGGCCTGGGAGGATGGACTCTCCTGCAAGGGGCTCAGCTAACGCTGAGACCCCAAGGCAGAATAGACCTTGACTTGGACAACGGATAAGGGACAGAAAGAAATATGACACGAGGTCATGAATGAAAGCATTAAAAACACCCTCCTGCCCTGACTGGTGTGGCTCGGTAGGTTGGGCATTGTCCTGCAAACTGAAAGGTTGCAAGTTTGATTCTGCTCAGGGCACCTGCCTGGGTTGCAGGCTCAGTCCCCTGTTGGCCGCCATGCAAGAGGCAACCAATTGATGTTTCTCTCTCATATCGATGTTTCTCTCCCTCTCTCTCTCCCTCCCTTCCCCTCTCTCTAAAAATAAGTAAAATCTTAAAAACAAACCAGCTTTCCCTGTAGCATAACATACAAAGTGCACAAATCCTAAGTGTACAAGGTGATGAATTTTCTCAACTTGAGCCCACCTTATAACCACTGTCCAGATTAAGAAGTACAATGTTGCCAGCACCACCAGAGTCCCTGCTAAGCCCTCTTTCTATCGTTGGCGTCCCATCCCACTCCTTTGTAACCTGATAGACTTGGCCTTTTTTTTTTTTAATAGAATTTTTATGTCTGTTTCTCTTCTTTGACATTAAGTGTGTGAGATATACCCATGTTATTGCATGCCATTGAGGTTTGTTCATTTTAATAGCCATAGAATATTCCATGTGTGAATACATGGCAATTATTTCTCATCCGTTCTGCTTTTGATGGGCATTTGAGCGGTTTCCAGTTTGGGAGGACTCTGAACTGAGCTGCTGTGAACATTAGTATGCATTTCTGTTGGGTTATATACATTGTGGTGAAATTACTGGTTTATACGGTACGTTCAGCTTTCCTGAATATTCCCGGATGATTTTCCTAAGTAACTGTACTGACTTGCATTCCCACTGCAGTAATGAAAGCCCGGTAGTTTTGCATCCTTACCAATACTTGCTATTTTGTCTTTTCCATTTAGCCATCTGTTAGGGATGTAGTGGTGTTGCACTGTGGTTGTGATTTGCATTTAGCGAGGACCAATGAAGTCCAGCCCCTTTTTAATGTTTATTGGCCTTTTGGGTATCCCCTCCGTGATACACCTGTTCAACTCTTTTCCCATTTGAGGGAAGAAAACCTGTTTGGATGGAGTTGTCTGCCTTGTTCATACTGATTTTTATTTTTTAATGTTTTATTGTTTATGCTATTACAGTTCCCCAATTTTCTCCCTTTGCCCCCTTCCACCCATTGCCCCTCACTCCCACAGTCAATCCCCATACCGTTGTCCATGTCCATGGGTCCTTCATATATGTTCTTTGACTAGTCCCTTCCCCTTCTTTCAATCAGTCCCAGACTCCTCCCTCCCTCTTACGGCTGTCAGTCTGTTACTGATTTTTATGTATCCTGGATATCAATTTTGATATGTACATCCTAGATATCAGTCTCTTGTCAGAAATGTGTATTTCCTCCTGCTTTGTTAGTTGCCTCTTTTAGTGTTTTTAATCTTTAGTGTTTTTTGCTGAACAGATGTTCTTAATCTTGTCCAGTTTATCAGTGTTTTCCTTTATAGTTGGTGTAATTTGCATCCTGTGTAAGAAATTTTTGTCTGCTCAAAGGTCATGCTCTTCTTCTATGTTGTCTTTTGGATGCTTCATTGTTTTATCATTCATATTTAGATCTGCAGTCTAAGATGGATTTTGGTATATATGGTATAATGTAGGCAAGAAGATTTTTTTTTTTTTAGATTTTAAAAAGAGATTTTATTTATTGATTTCTAGAGAGAGGGGAAGGGAGGGAGAGAGGGAGAGAAACATCAATGACTGGTTGCTTCTCCCATGCCCCTTACTGGGGACTGGCCTATAACACTGGCATGTGCCCTGACTGGGAATCGAACCAGCAACCTTTCAGTTCACAGCAACCTTTCAGTTCTCAATCCACCAAACCACACCAGTCAGGGCAAGAAGATTCTTTGTTGTCCCACCAGGATATCCAGTTGACCCGGCGTCATTCATTGAAAAGATCATACTCCCCCCACTGCACTGCAGTCACAAACCAGGGGACCTTGTATATGTGGGTCCAGTACAGCTTCCGGCGAGTGTGTTTTAGTGTCGGGTGGGGCCGTCCTGTCTTGCTCACTATGCTCCCCCTCCATTTCCTGGCACAATGGCCCATGGGCTGCTGTAAGTGGTGAGTAAATATTAGCTAGCTGATGGACTGGTCTGAACTTGCCTTTAGGAGTGAGTGCTTAAAATTCCTAGGCTCAGGCTCAAAGTAAAGGTACTCAGGCTCCATTTCAGAGAAGACTTGACTGGTTATATTTTTTCAACAGCCCAATTATAGTTTCGGATGAGTTCTGCTGGCTGAATGCCTAAAGAAGGCCAGTCACCTTCAAATACCCCGTCACTAGTAGTCTGTCTATTTAGCCCTCCAGCCCCATACATATTTGCAATGGGCCTACTATGTGCCAGGCATAAAATATGGCTATGAAATAACGGGATTCTTTTCCTAGTTTCTATTTTTAATATTAGAACATTTGTGATTCTTTGTTTACAAGTTAAACACTCAGTGCAGTAGGGCGATTTTTAGAATTTTCTTCTACTTCTGGTAGAGCTTTGTTGCTCTGGTGTAGTTATTTTAAAAACTTTTTTAGTGACAGTCTGGGTAAACAGGCAGCAAGCCTAAGAATGAGAGCTTCTCTGTTGTTATCAGAACATTTCAAAACAAAATCCTGGAAAAGATAGGAGATTTTTATTTTTGCATCTTATTTTGTCTGGTGAATTCAATGATCTGTTTAATCCTTTTCTTGTTTTCAGAACTTAGGGCCAGCCCAAAGACCACGTTCAGAGAAAGAGACGTGTATTTTCCAGAGGTTGGTGCTGTGCTCAGGAGGGGCGAGTGTCCTGTCAGGAGTGGTGCACTGGGCCAGGTGCTGGGCGCTGCCGTCGGTCCTGGCACCTGTCTATCAGGACACCTGTCCATGGACGACTTCTCCCTGGCTGTCATCTTGTCTGCTTACACCAGGGCCCTGGTTCATGTCCCTGGACCTCTCTCAGGGATGTAGAGGAGTGACAGTGAGGGTAGACACCCCAAGCTGGGGCCAGCCCCCAGCATTCGGAGCTAGAATGTGAGGCTGCCTCTGTCAGCTTCCTTGTCACTGCTGCCTGTTTCTGGTGGCCACCAGGCCCAGCTGCTGGGAGTGCTGTGTGGACTCTGGGAGAGACAGCTGTGGTGCTGGCCATGGAGCTGGCCATGGAGCTGGGCCCCTGCCTCAGGACAAGGAAGGAGCCTGGCAACAGGACAGGGCGTCTGTGTGGTTGAGTCTCATGTACACAACGGGACTTTCTTATTACTTAACACTGGCTCTCTTTGCTTTATTTGTAATGTTTTCCATATTGAGTGAAACCTCATCTGTCCGGAGGTCACCAACCTCAACCATTTGGAACACAGTGAAGAACCTAAAAGAAAGCGGGGCGGGTACCTTTGAGAACGTAAGGGCCTGTCCTGGAGTTTTCGTTCTTTATTACAGAGAGCCATAGGCTTTTTATTTTTGGTCTTTGTACTTCACATGCAAATTTAAAAATTTTTTCCAATTACAGTTGATATACAATATTAGTTTCAGGCGGACAACATAGTTTGTGGACCCTTTGCTTTCACGACAGTTCTCACGAGCTTGGTTTCCTCACTTCTTAGTTCACTCTGATTTCATAGCAACAAACTAGGTTGCTAGATATGAGCAGGAGGAGAACCTCTAGAAGCGACAGCTGACAGCCTGATGCTAAGGGGCTGACGGAGGATCTATAAAAAGCCCAGGAGACTGGAGCCATTTAATACAAGACAGAAAGAGCTCTGGGCGTGTCGTCGGCCTGGAGGGCGACCCAGAGCACTAGGACGCCTACTCCCCAGGTTGACCTGAGTCATTGACAGAATGCTGAATTGTACTGATAGCCTCTGCCTCAGAAGGCAGGCACATGAGCGATACATTTAAAAGATTTTCAGAAAAAGAATTTAAATGTTGGTTATCTGAAATAATGTCTTATATAGAGCCATTGTTTTCCTCGGGATACTAAAGACATAAAATATTTCTCCCCGTCTCCCTGTCTTTCCCTCTCTCTTCCTCTCTCTCCCTTCTTACTCTGTGTCCCCTTTGATTGCTTCTGTTTCTCTATCCCCTTCCCCTCCCCACTCCTTTACCCCCGCTTCCTCCCCACAGCTTGCTATCCCCTAACTGCCTTCTCTTCCCCCTTTCACTTTCCCTTCTACCTCTTCTCTCGAACACAGTTCTCCATTTTTCTCTGTCTGTGAAGGACAGGAATGTCCAGTGGGTTGCTGGTAAGTGGTTAACAACTGGCTCTCAGGGGAAAAAAAATCCCGTTCATAGCATTTGCCCATTTCCTTGGTGTAAATACTCCCACTGCGGTCGATTTGGGGCTACCATTGTGAAACCACCCACAATGGAGCAGTAACTCTGTTTCCTCCCTGTGGACACAATGGACCTAAGTAACCTCAAGAACATAAATAAGAGGGAAATGTAGTAAAATTGGTAGAGAATAATATTTTGAGTGCTTATTAACTTTGTTTTAATTATAATTAATTTACTTGTACGTTTACATCATTTAATTTTTAATAATGACTGGGTTGAACAGCTAGTTTGTAAAACTCCTGAAAATGAAAGCCATCTCTCTGGCGAGCTGCTGCAAGCCAGCCCCAGCCCAGCCCTGCACTGAACCAACACCTTACAGCTAAGAGATGCCTCGCCACTTATTTGAGCACAACAACCTCAGTTCTATCGAGAGTCTCAGAAGCGCACAGCTAGAAAGAGATGATCTGCTCTGACTTCTCCACCTGACACCTGAACTCCATCTACAGTCTGGTGGCAGGACAGCCCAGGGCTGCTGCTGCTCAGATTCCACACGTCCCGACACAGAATCAATGACGGATGCAAACGTTTCAGAGTTCAGGGGAGTGCTTCAGGCTCCAGACCACGGCCAGAATTGAACCTCTTTCTCCCGTTGCCTCTCTAATTTCATTTTCATGAAAATTACCCAGTTCCTAATTTCATAATTTAGCACAGACATTTTATTTGTAGGGACTGATGTAAAGAGCACCGAGTCATGTCATTCAGTAAAATCAACAAATGTTTGTTACCAGTTATTATATGGTCAGTGTTCAGAGTCTCCTATTTCTTGCCAAAGGATTTATTTTACTGATTCATCACCCATATATAAAAGACATTCATTATATATGTTTAAAAA
>PVKM010019019.1:0-24574 GCA_004027735.1 Carollia perspicillata | reverse complement strand
ATTACCACTCACCCGTTCAGTATACCTTATCCTCACCTGTGAAATGGGAACGATGTAAAGCATCACATTAAATGAAAAAAAAAAAAAAGCCACGCCAAATAAGCACAGTTTCCTTATTTAAAAATGTCACAGTTCTTACTTACATTTTGGTTTTCCAGTTCACTGCTTAATGCAGAGGGCTAGCAGCAAAGTCTAAAATTAATATATCAATGCAATGAAAGACACTTAGAGCTTCTGTTATATGATGTTTTGTCAGCATAATCTGCTTCCTAATTATGTTTTCTTAATCCTCAACCAAGGACATGTGTACTGACTTTAGAGAAAGACGAAGGGAAGGAGGGAGAGAAACATGGATGTGAGAAACTTTGATTGGGGTTCCTGTACGCACCCCAACCCTAGGATCTGTCCCTCAACATGGGTCTGTGCCCTGGCCAGGACTGAACCCACGACCTTTTGGTGTACATGACAATGCTCCAGCCAACAGAGTCACCCAGTCAGGAACTTAACTATGTTTTCTTTTAGCTGAAATAAACTACGGTAATTTTTAACTTTAAACCAGTAGGGTAGAGATTAGAGAGGCGGCTAGGAAATCACAGGAAGTACCATATGTGAGAATAAAAATTGGCTGCAGATTTCCCTGCCGCAGAGCTTGGCAGACTTTTTCTGTCAGGGACCAATAGTGAATATATTAGGCTGTGCATGCCACGCTGCCTGCCTCTGTCACACTCAAATCTGACTTTGTAGCATGAAAGCTGCCTTGGACAATACTGTGTCCTAATAAAACTTTATTTATGGACATTGAAATTTGAATAATTTCACATAATTTTTACATCATGAAATGGTTTTTATTTTTATTTTTTAACCTTTTAAGAACATGTAAATCACTCTTCGGTAGCAGGTGGTAAAAAACAAACCAAAAAAAAAAAAAAGGAAAAAGAAAAAAACAATAGGCAAGGCTGGATTTGACCCCTGAGCTATAGTTTGCTGACCTCTGCTCTGTGGAGTTCAGTTCACTTTTAATACTTTAAATAACTTCTCATATGTTTGTTTGGACAAATGGTACCACTTCAAATTATAGAGTGATCACCTCAAAGCTATGCTTAAAATATTGAGAAGCATTCTGTAATCCTGACAATTCTCTGAATACAGGCTATTTCTATAAACAGATACTAGGAGTTCTACCCGAAATAGAAATTTTAATGACAGTTTAATTAAAGAGAAGCCACAGAGAAAAATTATTCCATTTTTATGCCAAATTATGAATGTCTTTAATTAATGCACGGATATAGATGCATTGATTTTTACTTATTTATATATTTTTAAAAGTTAGATTTTTTGGACAACTTCGGGCTCTTCTTTGAGGTAAACCCTCCCACTTACCTAGTTAATTGTGCCTTAATGGCTAGTGATAATCTGTCGTAATACAAGGGAATTATGAACCAAAAATAGAAAGCTCTGAAATAAGAAGAAATTAAACCACTGAAGTCTATCCTGTCAAATCTTTTCTCATATTGTCAAAAAACAGCTGCTTCCTCCTTTTTGTTACTAGTTCCTTTCCTCAATTAAAAAGTAATCTGAAAAATTATGAACAACACATTCAAACCCCATTAACACTGTTTACAGTTATGATTGAGGCTCTCTACCTTGGATTCAGCCTCGTGGGATTTAGTTATTCCAGTACTATCGATGACTTTATTATTCGGCAGGCTTTACCATGAATTAATAGCCTCAGATTGGAGAGGAAGGTGAATCTTAAGAATTGTGTAGACACTGCAGAATTTTCTATAGCTAATAGGGAAGGAGAAAATGCCAAATTTCCAATTCCTAAATACAGACTTGTTTCTAAAAAAAACACTGAAATATACATGTTAAGAAAGATGCTTTGCGCTCACCTGAAAATAGACAGTTGTCTCAAAATACGCAGAAATCTGTCCCATTGCACATCTCTGTTTGATCTGTGTTGATGGTTACAAGTAATGCTACTCTTTATCTCTAAAAATAAAAATATATGTTATATCATCTTAACAAAACATTTTCCAGTCTCATTTATATCAAGCTATACTTCAGGGGTGTCTAACCTTTTGGCATCTCTGGGCTACTCTGGAAGCAGAAGTGTTATCTCGGGCCATACGTTGAATACATTATGATACATAATCACAAAAATATCTCACAGTGTTTTAAGTAAATTTACAGCTTTGTGTTGGGCCACATTCATAGCCATGCTGGGCCTCATGGGGCCCACAGGTTGCGGGTTGGACACCCCTGACTCCAATGTGACTGCACAGATATTAACTCAGGTACCTTTTGTATAGAACTCAAGAAGAGTGAGAGTGGAGTGGCTAAGATCATGGCCTGGGGAGCTGGATGACATGCGTTCCAATTCCTGGTGTGCCACTTAGTAGCTTAACGACCTTGACACATTTCTCTGTGGCCTCCATTTTTCCCTCACCTGTGAAGGAGGGTCATCCTTGTGTCTACGCCCTAGGTTACCAGAGAGTACAACCTCATGGTTTGTAAAGAAGAATGAATGAATGAAGATTTATTTTATAAAGCTTTCAGAACAGTGTTCAGCCCATAATAAGTGCCATATTGCTGTTGGCTTTATATTTTACATTAAAAGAAAACTTTCCAGGCAGACTGGCATTATGGTATTAGTCTTCATTCTTACCCAGGTTTAGAAAGCCAAATTTAGAATTGGCATAGGGCAGTCACATTTTATTTGAATGCTCCAGCATAATTTCCAAGCTTGCATAATTATTGTAAAACTCCATATCCAAAGCTCTTCCTGACCAAGGATAGTGGGTATTTCTACTTATGAGCAAAGTGGTGCCCCCATGTGGTAGTAACATAAACACAGGTGCCGAGGCATTTGTCTGGCTAGGTTTGAAATTGTGCAGCACTAGATGAATTTTTATTTTGTAACATTTACTCCCCCCCCAATTTTATGTATGAAGTAAAACTTTAATTAATGACTTCCTACTCAAAACTTCCAAATTTCCATAATTCCATGAAACAGTAATGCATTGTTCTTTGAAACAGCGATAATGTATTTGCCTTGAATTTGAATTTGACAAAGAACAGCATATTGCAGTTAGAACAATGGTTTTCAAACCTAATTCCATGGAGTTGGGATTCCCAGGGGAAGGGACCAGAGAGCAAATGAACGGATGGAACACTGGTTCCCCCTTCACAGAATCACTTGTGTTGGTTTTATATGTTGGGACTGTTAGTAAGATTTTATCTGAAGAAAGCGTATAGCTGTTTTTCTTTTTAAAAGCCAATGCAGTCTATATTGGGAGGTTTTCGTGGGACTTGAAGACTTTTTGTTTCGTAGTGAAGATTTCCTCTGCACTTAGGAAACAACTGAAATCTAGGGGGGAAGTGTGCATTGTCTGAGGCCCTGTCCCATTCATCAGGGCTCAGATTTGAGGGCAGCCAAGGAAAAGACGTGGTTTGAATTAAAGAGAGAGGACACGGATGCACCGCGATGACAATTTCTACCATTTTTCTTCTCCTACTTTCCTGCATCTTTTCATATGTGCCATCGTCCCGAGTAGATCTGTCCAAAAATATTAGAATATTTTTTACTGGTTAAAGGTATTTTTTTTCATGCTGGCAGGACACAAGAACCAATAAGAACTCTTTCTTTTCTATCAAAACAGCAGTTACATACTTCTGCAAACAAAGCTTCCTCATTGGAAACTGGTAATGTTTCTTTGAAAAAAGTTTATTTGCTGAATAAACAGATGTGATTTGTTCAGAAAAAGTGCTGTTAGAGAGGGGTATCTACTGAGAAGTTTTGTTTATTCAACCAATATTCATTAAACATATTTATTTATGAAATTTATATTACATGTCAGATGATGGACAAGATACCAGAGTTGGAAGGGAATCCCCTGCCTCAAATATTTGGTTTTCATAATGAGAAGGAAGTTTTGTTAGGCATTTTCAAATAGTAATGATTAAGTATTTGTCTCTAATCTAGAAGGACTATAAATTGTAGAAAAAATATGGGAAAGGAGACAGTTTGTTTCACCTTCATTGTGGTTCTTAGAGGTATAATTCTGCTCCAAATCCTAGACCACCGGTGTTATATCTGGCTAAACAAATAACTTCTTTTATATTTACTATTTTAAAACACTGAAATTTTACATCTACTAAAGGTTTCATTTACAGTTATCATATCAGATTAAATTTTTATCTCAAATTACAAAATAGTATGGATTAGTTTCTTAGCTCCTATTACCTTGAAGTCACATAAATTGGTTTGATTTATTTTCCATCCTGCAAGAAGCTCAATGAAGCTTTTACCTGGGTCTCAAATGGGAAAGAACTAGCAAACACTGCCATACTTTAGAACCAAGTGGATATTACAAAAGAGTTGGCAATTCATGTTTGTGTTATGGTTTGTTATGACTGCTTAATTCAAAAGCATATTTGCAGAGAGGGAATTTGAATTAAGTAAATCAAAATAGTAAGGCTTTGATTAAAAAGTTAGGTTGCTTTAACTTAAATGTTGATATTTCAAGGCCTACTGATATTTTAGTCATTTGTGGTTATTTTTGTTTCCTGTTCAGGCCCCTGGGAAATAAGAGAATAGTAAATCAAAGCCCAGATTGCTTCTTGCATTTATTTTCTTTTCACTTATGCCGTGTATTAGTGCACTTTAAAGAAACTGAAGACATGTACAACTTGAACAGAATCACTTTGAGGGAGAATTGTATTTCTGCATTAATCAATTTAAATAATTCTTCTTATAAAAAGTATGCTTTTCATGTTTGAGAACTTGTTCTTTTTATTTCATGATGATGCAATCATAAACATTAATTGCGAAACAATAAAAATATTAATAGTGGAAAGTCAGATAAGAATGGTTGTATTACTAACATGAAATTTGGTGAGTATTGTTATCAAACTGAGGTTGCATTGCTAGTTTTTCCATTCCCCATTTTTGATGTTAGGCACATTTAAATTTATTAATTTACTTGTTCGGAAAATGTTGTACCTTCTAGGACTTAAGTGATAAAACACATTTCTGTGAATGGCCTTGAATAAAAAGTGCTTCCGCATTTTTAAAACATCAGTTACTGGTTATTTTACATAAAATATTGAAGAATTTCGATTAAATCACTTTACAAAGGTTTATTCTTTTCCATTTACATTTAGTAATGTATTCCTTCATTTTCAAATTGGAGATTAAAATTTTTGTTAGCCTATAGTCCGTCAGTCATTGTCAATTTTCTAATAATCTTAGCATGGGGTAGTTATTCACGAATTAGGCCCTACTGTAGGTTTAGATTAGTGCAGGACTATGGCTTCTTCTTGGTCAACCCCCCTGAGGCAGGCAGCACCGTTTCCTTTTACCCGGTGCCCCTTACTGCATTTTTGTGGTTGTGACTTTTCAGCACACTGAGTTTTAAGAGATACGTCGGGGTCTGGGAAAGGTGAAATTGACACCTTAGGTGGAAAATTTTTTGAGTATTTTTCTCAAATAAATATTTGCTATTGCCAGAAACTCACTTACATGTCAATAATTTCAGCAGTCAAGTAATATTTATCTAAAATTCAAACAGTCCAAAAATCTAGTAAGCAGTTGCTTTAGAATTTTAATTGTGTGTGTGTATATGTGTGTATGTATATGTGCACAGATGTTTCAAATTTTATTTCCATGTGATTCTTCTCTTTCAATTTAATGTTTATTTTTAAATGTTTTATTTATTTATTTTTAGAGAGTCGTGAAGGGAGGGAGAAAGAGAGGGAGAGAAACATCAATGTGTGGTTGCCTCTCATGCACCCCCTACTGGGGACCTGGCCCACAACCCAGGCATGTGCCCTGACAGGGAATCCAACCGATGACCCTTTGGTTTGCAGGCCAGTGCTACACCAGCCAGGGCTCCACGTGACTCTTATGACTATCGTTTATTCATTTATTCCTTCATTCATTCCAGACATGCATTATGGTGCTACTATTTTTATGCTGTACTAGGTACTGAAACTATAATTCCTCCTGTCATGGAATTTAGAATAATGGTGAAGGAAGATAGTTTAACAAATGTTATAAAAAGATTTGCAAAATGTAAGAAGAGGAAAATGCAATAGGACTCAGAAGGACATCCTACATCAAGTCATTTTTAGCTAAGATATGAAGGCTAAGTAAGAAGCAGTCTAGAAAAATAGGGCAGGGATGGACTGTAGGAAGAGATGACATGTATGAGGAACATCCAAGATGTAGGAGAGCACGGTGCATTTAAGGAGCTGAAAGAAGATCAGCATGACTCCAGGGAATGGACAGCAGATGGTGCTGAGGCTAGAAAGACCAGCAGGAAGCCCAGCATAGAGGGACAGGCCAGCAGATTAGAGATGGGGCGGGGCATACTGGAGGGCTTTAGCCAGGACAGTGACTGAGGACTGCTTTAGCAAGATAGGCAGTGGTAGGAGACAGATCTCAATGAATTCAAAAAATATTTGAATAAGAAGAGATGTAGGAGAGAACATTTCTGTTGAGTAGGTATGGATAATAAAAGGGAGAGAGCAGTCAAAATCACTTCATATTCTCTTCCAGCTGCAACAATTAAGAATGGAGGAACTGGAGAAAGAGCAGCAGGAAAGACAGTTCAATGGAGAGGCCAACAGTAGTTGTATATATGGGTCGCAAATTTGGAATAGATGACTAGGAGGGAGATAGGATTGTCACCATATAGGGAGCAAATACAGTCCTGGGAATGGAAGAGATCACCATGGAGACTCCTGGAGAGAAAATAGAGGAGGGTCCAGGTGGGATTCTGGAACACCAACTGCATTGCCCTTAATGCATCATGTTTTCTACATAGGTCCATGGATTGGTCTTCTGCCTCAGCATATGAGTTCCTTGAAAGCAGTTTCTTATTGATGGAAAACAGTTTTTGCATTTGATAACACTTTATGAATATTTGCTGAATAAAGTGGTGGATGAGAAAGTGGGTCATCCTGAAGGTACTTTAACAATGACTTCAATTTTATTTTAGATACATACAGTGCTAAACAGTCTCCTGTACATTCTTTAATGCATTCTTTAGATGGTATAATAAAGGATTTATGCTGCAATGCAGTTATGAGGCAAAGAACAAGAGGAACAAGATACAAACAAGCATCGGGCGCAGTCCTGTCCTCAGTTAGCTTTATGATATAACCAACAGGATCTAAAGAATACAGATGTAAATAAAATGACAAAATTGTATTTTTTGGATCCAAGTCTGCCTTAAGAAGATGGGAGGAGGTAGCAGGATTTCAGAAAAGGACACATCAAGATGGTTTCAAATAATTTAAAGCAACTTTATGGAGTTGAAGGAGGAAAAAAGACTCAAGTTCTATTTATTTCCCAAGGCCCATGGCTTCGACCTGAAAAACTCTCTCCAGCGACCAATATACCCAATGATGAGGAGGTAGGTGGTAGTGACTCCAAGTAAGGAAAGCTGCTGGTCCGCTGTTGCTGTACCAGAGGGAACTGTGACATTCTTCAAGGCAGGATGGACATCCCACACTTCGTGGTGTGGTTAGGTCCAAGACCAATGTGCTACTGAGGGAGCTTCTTCCACTCAGGCCCCAAGACCTCTCCAGTTTCTTCAAGAAGGCTCACTAGGAAAACTGCTTGTGTTGACTGACCAGAGGATCGGCAGAACTGCATACGTGCATACAAAGAGTTTACACACAATCATGCTGCAATTGACTGTGCCACCTTGTTATTCCTTATTGATTGTGGTTTGTCTAGAAGGTACAAAAACAGAGGGAGGGCCAGTGCCTACCACAGAGGGGAGATGAGACCCTCTCTGGCATTCCCTGACAAGCTAGCGTGGGTGCACATGTTGGTATTGAGCAGGTTTCAGAGATGCCGTGGTATCATTAGGTTACCTGTTGACGTATTTGCCCCTGGCAAAGGCTGAGAAAAAGAAACAAGTATGAAGAGATGAGTGAAATATACCTAGAATTGCTGAAATTTTACATAAAGTCCTGCAAAATATGCCACTTAGCTTAAACTGTTCTCATAGGCTACTCTTAGAGGAAGCCCTGATTACCTACCTGTATCTGAGGTGGCTCTTCTACATTCTTTTCTGAACTCTGAACTCCTGACAGGACTGCATGGTCAACTGGACCACGTTAAAGCAGAACATAGCACTGCAAGCAGCCTTTTCCCGTGGGCAGAGTCATCAGGCCCAAATGGTCACAGGTTTCTGGGCATGAAAGCAGGAGCTGAAGGTAGTGGACAATGAGACCAATGCTTGTTTCTCCCAGATCCAGAAGTTGTAGTGCAGCATCCTCTTGCTAGTGGCGTGGATAACCATCCCCTTGGTATAAAGAACACAGTTTCCATATAACTGGCTCTGAGCAGCACCGGCGAAGCTATGTCCCAAGTTGTAACTATGAGTAATTGAAAAAGCGAAACATGCTTCTAGTTTTTATGCATTTTTTCAAGTTTCATTTTTTAACTAAGTTAATACATTAAAAAAATGGTGGTGAGATGGTACCTATGGCTTTTTTTTTTTTGGTATGGAAACTTGTCTTTTCTGCTATACTGACTGTAGAACTCATTTCAGAGGAGCAACATGAACAGTCTCCAGCCACAGTTGTGATTGTTGTAAATGGTCAAAAATTGTGCATTTTATAATTTTTTCATCCACGAGTTTTGCAAGTTGTTCACTTAAAACATTCTTAAAATGGAAGGCTTCCTGTGTAAGTCAGCTGGTATGGTAGCAACCAAAGATCCCCGCTTTGGAACAGAGGAAAATTCTTCATACACACCTGTGCTGTGCATACCAGCATCTGCCAGGGAGATGTAAGGGACACTCCGAGGCTACTCCGAATTCTCTCTTTAACAGCCTTGGTATTTAAAAGAAAAACATCAGTCACAGACATTTAATTTCAGATGAACAGGTATGCTTGTTGTTTAAATACATGTAAGTATGCCTCTATATGGTTTGAGATTTTTATTTTGAAATGGGAGCTTTTTGTGTTGCTGGTCATTAAAAACTGAAAACTTTTCAAAAAAAATTGCACGAGTTGATAACTGCTAAATGGAAAAATTTTCAAGGAATAATTGAGAAAGACACAGAAGAAAGAATGAACAGGGCTTTGTGAGATGGTAATGAAGATGAGTTAATATATGATGTGAAGGTGTTCTGAATGGACATTTGGTATTGGCATAATAGCATACATGTAATATAACATATATGTTGTCATGCATCTGAAATGTCAGACAAACTGGATAAGTTCAAATAAAGCTAGGAGGTCTTGAGATCTGTTAAGAAAACATGATTCATTTGTAAGTAATGCTAACACTAATATTTGTTGTCATCAGCTTCTTTCTAATTTATGTATCACTGGCCACCTGTTCCAAGTAATTTGTAAGGAATTTGCATGTTTCCAGACAAGAAGTGTGGTGAACAGGGATGATTCCATTTCCCCGCTGTTAAAATGGGTTGTTAATTATTCCTTGTGAGTTGATTACTTCTAATTATGATAACACAGCAGCTGTGGACAGTGCCCTTTCTTTCACACCCTGTGATATGAAAGGGACTGTAACTGGTTAAAACGCAGTCCCAGTATTGTGTTACTATTATTTCTCCTGGGGACGCTCATTAGCCTGTCACCAAAGACGTAAGAAAAATCCATCATTCCTTTTGGAATACGATGAGTCTTTGTCACCCACAGTGCAATTAATGTTAAAAATAGAAAGAATGGCTATGATATGATTATGATTAGCTAGAGATGAGCTATTGTCCAAGCAGCAGGCACTACTCCAGCAGGCCAAAGATGACCTACACAGAACCATCAGCTTGCTGATTGCCATTTCTCTCTGAGTTTGATGAAATATTCATGGCTTCGCTCTCCTCTGTGCAAGCACTATTGATTTCTTGTATAAACGCTGCTATATTTAGTCTAGACAAATGGAATGTGGATTGCTGCTGAATAAATTGGATGAAAGACTGGGATCTTGCCTGCCGCTTTCTCTCAGTCTTGGGCAATTATTTATAATCAAGAGCAGTTTTTGTAAGTTGAGGGTGATTTTTCACAATTTAGTGATTAGTCTCTGAACAAAGGCAAGCAGTTAGACACAATCATTTCTGTTGGGATAGCAGGTTAAGAAGTCAAATTACCCTTTGAGGTTTACAATAGCTGCTTTGGAGGGTTCTGGGACTTTTGTTCCTTATCTTTTTGCGGGAGGATTTTTAGGGGTTCAATGTTTACGGTTCATGGACAATAAGAATACCAACAAGAAGAGACCCCAGGGTCTTTTGAAATATTTCAAATTTGTATAGGGTTAAATTCTGATTTTTGTTTATTGGCATTTTCATGTAAAAACTGGAGGCTACAGTTTGGCCTTTTTAATGTAAAAATGAAATATATCATCGACAGTCTTTGCTTTTGATTGGAATTATGCCAAGTCTATAAATTAATGCTCAAAATCTCATGTTACACCCGTGCCTTGATTGCAAGTTCCGCATCGGACCCTGCAACTAGAGAGCTTATGGGCATCATCCTCAGCTAGTTTCAGACTTGGCTCAATTAATAGCTTTCCTTTCACAAACAGGATTTAAAAGACATTGTCCACCAAACTACGGTATGTTGATAAATTGTATTACCATTGTCATTACAGTGGCATTGCCATCAACGTAAGCTTCTGATCAGTACATTGAAAAAAAACCTGTGTTGGCACCCCAAGACTGATATCAGTCCCCCTCCCCACCCCCAGTCACAGGTGCACACACGCAGTCCAAATGATAAGCAAGGGCAATAATGTTACTTTTAGTATTTGCAGCTTTAACTTCTTATATGCAGGATTTCTGTTTGGCTTTCTTGACTCTCTGAAAATAGCTCTTAAATCCATATGGAATATTAACTTTGTGGTTCCCAACCTGGAATCTGGAAATCTGAGTTACTTACAGTAGTAGTCAGGCATTAAATGCAGTTTGGAAAAATACAGTAAAGTTGAGGGGGAAAGTATTCATAGTTCCACCCTAAATACAACCGTCTTCTGCTCAGTATCTCATCAGTCTTTGCTGGTAGAATTCTGAAACTAATATAATTAAAACCCCAGTAGCTGTGATACGCTCTGTGAGGCCTGGAATTGCTTTCTTTTTTGTTTTAATACTAAATCCCAACATCTAGAATCATGCCTGGGAATTTAACATTCTCAATAAATGTATATTGACTAATTTAAACTATTTATTTAGTTTCAAGAGGTATCATAGGATATACATTACTTTTATTACTTTTTTTAAACTTAGTGTCGTAACAACATTTTTCATGTTCCCATATACACTATTTTTAGTGATTGAATGTTTTTATACCAAATGGACATGACATATTTTCCTTGTAGTTGATGATTTCAATTAAACTAATAACATTTTGGTAAACATATAGCATTGAACTCTTTCTTCTCTATTACTGTTATCTCCTTAAGATATATTCCTACAGTTGGCAAACCTGAATCAAATGTCAGAATATTTAATGCCTCTTGATACAAATCACCAAATTGTTTTCCAGAACTTTGAACCCAGCTGACAGCATCTTTTGCAATATACAATTGTGTACTTGGTCACATACATACCCACCCTTTACAGTGGGACCTTATACACACATATGCATATACATGAATCATACGTATTATATTTAATAATTAGGAAACAATGACTTATTTTGACTTAAAATGTGCATTTGTTTACTGGAGAAGGTGAATTTTTTGAGTTGTTAGTGTTTTGCTTTCTGATATGTAACAGAAATCGCGTACAATTTTATTTTCATACTTGCTCCTAGTATTTCTGTTTTGTTAGCCACATGGTATTGCTGATTTATTTTCATATACAGGAAATTTCCATTTTAATAGGAGTAAAAACACCAAATGCCTTTATTGAGGGGTGTGCTAATGTTGTAAGTCTTTTAGTGAATTATCCATTTAATCCTTTTAGCAACTCTTTGTTGTCACTGTTTACTGCGATCATCTCCATTTTACATATGAGGAAACCGAGTCCTAGACAATTTAAATAACATACTCAGCTAACACGTTTAAAAGGACAAAAGGGTGGGAGCAGGAACTTAGATCTTAGAGCTGAGTTTGAAACTGGCATCCCGCACGTCCAAGTTTACTTACAGAAGCTTTTCATCGTTGTTGCTCTCATAGTGTTTCGATCTCATAAGTGACTTTTCCCTGAAACTTAGGCGGCATCTCTGTGCTCTGCTATGGATCTGTATATCTCCCTTTGTTGTTGTTTTTCACCAGCAGTTGTCCGTATCTCAGTCATAGTGGTTGACCACTTTAGAGAAGCCGTGTAACTCAGTTTGCCACAGTTTTCCCTGCAAAATCCCTACTAACTATACCTAAACCCATTTCATTCAACTGTATAATTTTCTTTGTTTTTAACTACATAATTTTTCTTGATGCCCATGGGCAAGGTGATATTTGCAGTATTGAACAACCAGCGAGGCATAGAGACTGACTAAGCAAAGTGGACACCGGCCGTGAGCAGCTGGTCTGCACGCCTACCCTGTCGGTGCGCTCCTGTGCTTATCCCACTGCTGGAAGCGCTCCAACGGAAGTTGTGCTAAGAGTGTTATACACACTATCCAATTTAATTTTTATAAATTTAAGTGTCTATAATTATTCTCAGATTATCCAATCTTTATGCAGCAGCTTGATTGAATATTTGTTTTAAACTTCCTCACGGTTTTTCTGGCTTGTTCAGTTTAGGAGTAAGGTGATTGCCATGCGGACCATCACCATTTAAAAACCGCCGCAGAGAAGCTTGGCTGCTTTCATTCATGATTGGCCCTGGCCGTCTTTGCCATGGTCGATCAGTCACCTCACCATTGGGCCATTTTAGCATGCAAATTTGGATTTGTTCTTAGCTGGGCTCAGTAGCCCTACAAATGCAGTATGTACAAAGCTTCAACTTTTTAAAGAATATATCTTAGAATGTGTCTTCAGACTCTAGTTATAAGCAGAAATGCTCGCAAGTTCACAAATTGAGTTGTGTTAGAATTTCTCTATTAAAACATGGTATCTTTTGCCCAGTAGAGTTGCCTTATTGGTCCTAAGTTGACTTGACTTTTGTAAGCGGTTCAGTGGAATGACTTTTATGAACAACTTTGATAGCAGTAAATAGTTGGAGTCATCTCTTTGAAAGAGGGAAATATGTAAGATTCTTGGCAGAGTACAAATGACTGGGAGAAAATTAGCATATGGCACATTTTATCATATGTATATGCAAACAACCTTTGATCATCATTGTAAAAAAAAAGGACTAGACTGGTTGTTGTGAAATTCGTTATACAGGGTATATACAGTGCCTTCTTTTGTGTCTGTGTCCAGTCAATGGGCTAATTTCCTAACCTTTATCATCCCTCTCTTTTTTTTCCCGTTTCTCCAGTGGATGTGAAGTCAGAGGTTCCTGTGGGCCTGGAGCCCATCTCTCCTTTAGACCTAAGGACGGACCTCAGGATGATGATGCCCGTGGTGGACCCTGTTGTCCGCGAGAAGCAGCTGCAGCAGGAGTTACTCCTCATCCAGCAACAGCAACAGATCCAGAAGCAGCTCCTGATTGCCGAGTTCCAGAAACAGCACGAGAACCTGACACGGCAGCACCAGGCTCAGCTTCAGGAGCACATCAAGGTAGCAAACGTTTCCTTGCCCCTGACCTTTTCACTCAGGGAGCCTGCACTGTGCCATGGGCCTGAGATGGAGCCCTGGGAGGGTGGAAGGTGGGGAGTGAGGAAGGTTCATTGTGGTTAACACAGGGGAGTATGGCTTGAAGGGAATTGTGTCTGCATCGGGGGGAACTTGGGTAAGTGGTAGGAATGCTGACTAAAAACCTGCTTTGCTTCTTGGGGGCCTCTACCACTCTTCCGCCCTTCAGTTTACAGCATCAATAGTGAGGGATAGGAACCTCCCACCCTGTTTTTAGATTCTCATCTGCATGATACTGTGCATTTGCCTTATCTACTTTCCATCCAGGAGAACCATGAGCCTTGGGAGACCCGTTTTATATTTTTAAAGAATCTGCTTATGTTAATTATCAGAGAGGATAAGTTAGTCCCTTAATTTTTTTCCCTAATATTTCTTATTAAAAAGATGTCATATTGTATATATTTGAAACATATTTTTCATGAGTCTAATAGACTATAGATGATAATTTATTGAAAGAATGTTGGGAGTAGTGGACAATTTCAGACTCAAGTTTTTAAAATTATTTTAGGAGGAAAAACATGTCCATGTCCTGGAATTTTTTATGATGGTCTCTTGTCAGGTCATTTTAGATGTCCATGTATCGATTCCTTCTCATTTATATTCAGAGGTAATTATTACTTTAGCTTTGTTTCTAAAATGTCATTCAACTTCTTGACAGAGATTTAAAATAAAACCATTTTGGTCTGATTATATAGATATCTAATATGAGTTTATTATGAAAGTACCAGAAAGCAGCAAATATTTTAATTAAAAATTCATGTTATGTTCAACTCCTTCATAATGGCTTAAATATGCTAATTATTAATATGATAAATTATATTATCACATATTATATTTTATTTAGATGCTTGATCAATTACTTGCATATCAAATAACACATTTATATAGGGTTTACATAGATAATTAATTTGTATCAATATTGTATGATTGTACACATTAATGTTATCATGTCTAAGAAGGTAAATTGATGTCTTTTTCCCTGTGTCCCTTGTCTTATAAGGTATATCATTAAACCCTTAAACTAAAATGCTTATTTTATCTAATTTCCAAGATAACATTCTTTAATACCTAATGTAAACTGTAACAAATTTAAAAAAAAAATCCTCACCTGAGAATATGTTTATTGATTTTAGCGAGAGGGAGAGAGAGGCACATCGATGTGAGAGGAACCTCGGTTGGTTGCCTCCTGCACACACCTTGACTGGGCATCAACCAGGCAACCTAGGTCTGTGCCCCGACTGGGGTTCCAACCCACAGCCTTTTGGTGTCTGAGACACAGCTTCAACTAACTGAGCCACCCGGCCAGGGCTCTACAGTATTTTTTTTACTAGTGATGTTATTAGCATTCATATTACTGTTTTGAATCTGGCTTCTACAATGAACATTTGTTGAGTTAGACGCTATTATCCCATTTTTTCACCTAGTAAGCTGAGGCAGAGAGAAATATTCTAAGTTGTCCATGGCCACACAGCCAGTGAGTGGTGGTTCCAGTGTTTGTGGTCCCGCCGTGTCTGTCTCCAAAGCTATTCCACATCGTGTCTCCTCAACCAAAACATCCGAAACTGGAGGGCTGAAGCTCTATTTCTGTTTTCATCAGCCTCATTCCTAAAGTCTTCATTAGTGAATGCTGGCTGTGCAAAGTACATTTTGAGTGTTTCTAGATTCCTAAGACAAATTAAATTTTAATTCTCTCGGGGCTTTGGGTAAAGCACTGCATCCATTTGACCAATCCCAATATCTGTACAGAAGTAAGGTTCAAGGCAGAATTTAAGCAAAGTTATGAATTTTTCTGTCACAGCAGAATATCTAAAACACCCAATAAGGACCAGTGCATCAAAGCCAAAATGCCAAAAATTTTAATATAAAGACTACCCAGAAATGCTTCCTACCCTAACCCTCATAGTGAGGCTACCAGGGTTAACAGATGGGGTTGCTCCAGAGTAACTCTGGTGCCATTCTACACTGCCTTTTCTTTTTATTCTATTACTTTTGAGCATAAATTTTATATCTTTAGATACCTGTCTAATATAAAAAGCACATTCCAATAACACCATTGGTATTGAGAGTTGAAAATAGTAATAGTAATTAAAGTGAATATGGGGGAAACTTACAAACGCAGTTTCATGAACTTAATGGACATGAGGTGCAAGTGCAATTATTTCTGTGTCTTGCACATGAGGAGCCAAGGATCTGAGCTGTGCAGTAACTTGTCTAGGTCTCATATACAGTAATGTCGGAATTTCAGTAGAACTCCGAGTCTTCAGCTGCTCCTCCGGGGGGCACGTTGACTATGATTCATAGATACCCATTTCTCAGTCGGAGAGAAAACTGACATCTCACAACAGTTATTAAGAATGCTTCATATTCATGTCACTCGTTGTTTGGAAGTAAATGCAAGGGATACAGACAACCGAACCACAGTGCATCAAAGTGCAGTGTAATGGAAGCAATTTCTTCCTGACTAGCCTCTCTAATCGGAGGTTTTTGTGTACTGGATGAGCAGACTAGTCTGCTGTTTTGAGATAAGAGCCTATTAGGAATAGCAGACTACATTAATCTATTGAGAACCTTCTCTGCCAAGTTTTGAAATTCTTAACATTTATTCTATTTCAGGTAGACTTCCCTGCAATTAACTCATTTCTCATCATTCACATCAGTTTATTTTCACACCATTTCTCAGGATAGAAAATGAAGATATTGATGGTTAATTTATAATGTGAGAGGAGTGGTAAAACAGGCTTCTGGACAGTTCCACTGTTTGCCTGTTTTATATATTTCATATTACAAAGAAAGGTCCTCAGGGACCTAAGGATCTGAGTGAATTCGGTAACGGCGTTTGACAGGGCAGAACAGGGAATAAAGCTCCTTGAAAACTGCCTTATTGACGCCACTAAGACCGTTTATGACATTAGGCGCTTGTCTTTAGGTTTTAATAATTTATCAAAAAAATGGGTAAAAGTGTGAACTAAATTCAAACAACTTCCAAAAGCCTGTAGCATTTCGATTTTGGTCGGTAATGACAATGAAGCTTAAAGAAATTGCACACTCTCATGTCTTTCTCTTCTCGCAAGTTGCAACAGGAACTTCTAGCCATAAAACAGCAGCAAGAACTCCTAGAAAAGGAGCAGAAACTGGAGCAGCAGAGGCAAGAACAGGAAGTAGAGAGGCATCGCAGAGAACAGCAGCTCCCTGCTCTCAGAGGCAAAGACAGAGGACGAGAAAGTAAGAGGCACCGGGGGCAAAGATGAACTCTCTTCCCTCACCTTTAGCCGCTCGCCACACAGAAAAGAAGCCTGAGAAAGAGTGGAATTAGACTTGTCAAATTGTCTGCATTTAAGTAAAAGAATGCGTTATGGACCCAAATGTAAAGCTTTGACCTCACCTATCAGCTCTCTGCATTCAGTCTGCAAAGCATCTCAGGAAGTAAACACACCATTGGTTGGCAAAGATACTAATTTCTGTTTTTTGAATTTCAAAAATAATGTCACAGTAAAGCAATCTTGCTCTGCCCTATTGTTTAATAATGAAACTTACTTCCATATTTCCTCGCTATGCCTTTCTCCAGCTCAAGTAATGATTGTTCTGTAAGTCAGGCCTTTCCTCTATTTGGTTTTTGAGTACCAAGACCTTGGGAAGATTTAAGGCAGAGAAGTTGTTTAAAAAAACACACACACAAAAAAAAAACAAAAACAAAAAAAACAACTATCCACAAGAGGGAGACAGATCCAAATAATTCCCCTGTATGAGGTCAGTTCAAAATCAGGTTGTGTAGCAAGGTTTAAAATTGGGTTACTTGAACTGAAATTGTCAGCAGTATTTATTTGTTGCTCAAAAGAGTTTTTTAAAAAGTTAGCTTTTCATAATAGTGATTCAAAAATGACCATTTCAGATGTTTAATCACTTATGTGGTTTCACATAAATAATTCTTGATTTTTAAAAGGCAGTGTTTTGTTTCTTAGCAGTGCTTTATTAAAGCTTAGAAAAAAACTAGTGTTAATTCCGGGACCCCCTTTCTGCAAAAGCAATTAAGAAAATCATCAAAAGTCTTCTGAAAACTGGCAGTTTCATCAGTAGTTACAAAACCTTACTATGCCATTTTCTGAAGCCTGTTTAGACTCTGGTTTCTTCTTTTAATAGGGAAGCTTCATATTCTGTGACCAGTGGTGGTAACATCTTAATTTTTGCTAAATACTCTAGAAGCGTAAAAGGGTGAAACTCTAAGTCGCATCTGTTTCTGTGTGTGTGTGTTCCAGGGGCAGTGGCAAGTACAGAAGTAAAGCAGAAGCTTCAAGAATTCCTTTTGAGTAAATCAGCAACGAAAGACACTCCAACTAATGGAAAAAATCATTCCGTGAGCCGCCATCCCAAGCTCTGGTACACGTATGTGCACTGTTCGACTGTTTTTATTACTGGGGTAAAGAACACAGGTTGTGTATTCATCCCACCTGGCACAAATGCGGGGCCTGGCTATGGGTAAAGATTTCGAATTCTCTAACATCCCGTTTCCTTCTGTGTGAAAAAGGACAATAATAGTCCCAGCCCTCTTGGCTTGCTGGGAAAGTCCTATGAAATAATGTGGTAAAGTGTGTAACAGAGGGCCGGGCTCAATAAATGTTAGCAGGTATCATCTCGAGGGCCAGGAAACATACATGTTCTTTGCTTAGTAAGTAACGGACAACAGTGGGATTGGGGCATTGAAATGAATTCATACTTTGCATTTTTCTATTCTCGACGGTGCATCTGATATCTTCACAATAATTTCCAACCATTTGACAGGTTGAGATTTCATTTTACTTGGCTTGATAGAAGATGGAGATTGGAGCTATTTTTGAAAGTCGAGAAGATTTTTTTATTTAAAAACAAAAAAGGAAGGAGGACAAGGGAGGGAAGGGAAAGAAAGTGAAGGATGGTGAGCGTGTAAATCTGTCTTCCGTGAATGGTTTCTCCCTGCTCAAGTCACCTGATGTCTTCCGCCCCTGTAAAGTGGGGTAGGTTGGCTTTGGACACACAAGCACACGGCACCCATGTTGTGGTATCACAGTTTTTATGGGACTGTGTTTCCCCAAGTCTTGTAAAGAGATGCTGTACTGTCCACAATCCTTCTTTCTGTAAATATAAAGCAGGAAGTGGTTTTAAAAATTAGGGTAAAATTTATAGGCAGACCATATTTGGATAGTAAACTAATAGATTATAGTTACATTTTCCTCATTTTATAAATGTGTTTGCTGAATGACCATAGGATTTATACTTATGTATATTTAACCCCTCACATCATAAGGATGAAGGGGTAAATATTGAATTACTCCATTGCAATAATGAAATTGTAAGCATCCCAGGAGTCTATTTAAAGTATTATTGTACTTACAGTTCTATTTTGTAAGTACAATACATCCAAAAAGTTACTTCTCTACATCCAAAAAAGTAACTGAGATGGCTTCCAAAATGTTATATAAATATTTTACAATGGTTTTCATAATTTCTATTATGCAGATAAGTTCACTTGAGAAACCAATCTCTAAAGAAAATGTTCATATATTCAATCAGTGTGACAGTCTTTGAAAAGAAACACAATTTCATTACCTAAAATTGCAAACATAATTTATAACTAATTCATATTCTTCCCAAGCCTGTTTTAAGAAGAGATTTTTTTTAATGAGAGACAACTATGTGTAAACAACTTGTCCACTGAAAATTCTTTACCTATTCCTTTGGGTTTATTAATTGTGACTCTCAAATGTTAGTTAGCAATTTTTTTGGTACTTAAATTGAACTTCAGTAGGTTCCAACTCCAGACAACCTTAAATTATTAATTATAGAATCTGAATTTACTACTTTTTTGCCAGTAGAGCTAGATGAAATATCTTTAAACCAGTTAATTCTTGAGAAAGTGAATCAAATGAATACTGGTAGAACAATCATCATGTTGGTGATACTATGACTTGCCCATTGTTTTCTTCATATTTAATAATTCTAGATGTTTCTCTCCCCTGGCTAGTCTATGTTCAGTCCTGTACATCATTCCTCACTAGCATAATTGCATCCCCTTCACTGTATTTATGCAGAAAAGAGGAAACATTCTGAAAAATCAGTTCTGTAGTGAAGAAGGCTGTGCTCCCCGGTCCTTACCTGGGTTCCCTACACATCAGGGGACCGGAGGCCATTGGCACTGCGCTGCCTTTTCAGCAGAAAACCTCCTGTACTTTCATGCTAGCTAGCAGATTTTTAAAAAGGAAATGCTTCTACATGTTTACTTTTACCTTGGTCGATCTGCATTGTTGACTGAAAAGGATTCGGATGATGACTTTTCCACTAGTATGGCTCTTAAGAAAACATACAAAATAATCTCAGATTATCGTGACTTAGGCTCTTGGTAAATTACCTCTTTCAATAAAACAAACTTTTCTATGTGACTATGACCCAACACGCGGTGGGCATTGCTGGGAATCCTACATCACTGTATAACATATTGCGATCGTGAACTTGGTTACATGAGGCTGTGGTTTGTACACACAAAAAAGAAAGAACATAAACACAGCTGAGACACGTGTACAGCATGTGCAACTGATTATTGCTGACCAACATGTAGTAAAAACTCCAGTGCAAATGGTGAACCCTCCTTTTTTCTTACAGGGCTGCCCACCATACGTCATTGGATCAAAGCTCTCCACCCCTGAGTGGAACATCTCCATCCTACAAATACACATTACCAGGAGCACAAGATGCAAAGGATGACTTCCCCCTTCGGAAAACTGGTAAGTCGGTTTGCTCTTCCATAACATCCCTGTACTTTGTTTGACCTCTAGAAGAAAGTCAGAGGATTGGACTCAGAGCTGTTATGCCCTCTGCATTAACAAGTAGGTGTGTGGTTGCGGACGTGTGCGCACAGGTACACACACATACACACCTATTTTTTGATCAGTGGGTTCAGTATATAATTGAAGTGCCTTTCCTCATTTAAAAGTTTATCATATTTGGATTTTAGTCAGATTATCTTACTAGCAGTAAACAGTGGAATTAAGGAAAATAAAAATTTGAGTTCTCAGAAAATTTTCATCTTTTCCATTAATAAGGACCTCTGTAATTTTCCCCATTTATCTAATTTTCTGATGAGCCTCAATCATTTGTCCCAAAAATGAGAATAATGAGTTTTTCGTTCCTCGCACATTTCAAAAACCTTACGTTTTAATTGGTTAAGTGGTAAAAACAGATAAGGCCAAAGCTACCTTCTGAGTGAGTGACTTGCCTAATGTCTCACAGATTTCAGGAGAACTCAGAGTGAAGTTTTCTACCTAATAATCTCATGTAATTATATTAAAATTCACTTAGGAGAACTGGGACAATGAAGCTTCTATTTGGAATTCAGTCAGCAGCCCTGTGGCTCTAAGGCCTGTTTATTTTTACACCTTTATTTTTAGCCCTCTGATATGTACATATTTAACATGTTATACACTCTTACCCCTATAATAAATATATTTTAAAACTTTAGCAAGATATAAGCATAAATAGCATTTGTAGATATTTTGTTCTACATCTTATGATTTCTTCCAAGTATGGTTCTTTAGAGAAGGTGGCAAATCAAAAAAAAATGTGTATCCACAATTGATCTGAAAAGGTATTCAGAGAAGATAATTTGCTTCACCGTATTTTACTCAGGTCTACTTGAAGAAGTATAGATCGATGTAATTTATATAAGGAATCTACCAAGAGAAAATGATTTTAAATAATTATACTTATTTTCCAAAACAACGCTGAATAATTACAATGGAAATACATTGTGAAAACACACGCTGAAGTTATTTTCCCTCACATAATTTACCTGTAGCATAATGAAGATTTAAAAATAAAATCAATCCCGAGGAAGAAATTATTATTTACTGTCTATTGTACCATAAACTGGGGAAGGCTGGTCAGTATTGCAAAGCAATCCATGTCTTTTTCTTAATAACCCAAAGATTTTTGCATTTCTACTATGAAAACAATAGGCATAGTAAAATACTTCAAGAAGGACATGCAAAGGGAAGAATGATTTTTATATATTGCATTGGAATTTCACACTATTACCTACAAATCAGGTTGCCTTTTGTATAAATAAACATCTCTGGGATAAAAGGAAGAAAGCACAGAATGAGCCTCCATGTATTTCTCAAACACAGAGTAGAGTTTATGAAAATTGATCCATAAAGGACATGAGTTTTAGAACGCGTGCTCTTTGATCTGCAGCCTTGACATTTACTTGCACCAGTGCATGTGGAGGAACTATTGACAGAGATTATGTGAATATTGCCCCAGGTCTCGGGGCAGTGACGGGCATTCAAGAGCCCATGGAGTCACTAAAAGGAAAGAAAACACAAGTCCCCTTATGGCAGGAGGTTACTGATGAGTGATATAGTTACATTCCCAGAGAAAGGCTTCTGCCCTGCTGTGCACAGCCTTTGAATGTATTCTTACCACTGGGAGATTGAAAACTGACTGCAGAAGAGGTGGCCTTTGGAAACCAGTAAGCATCCAGAAAGAAAATGTGTTTTTTTTAAAAAAATACTGTAGGACAAGCACTAAAACCCCATACTTTGTGACCCCCTGTTTCCATGAGAACTGTTTAGGATTTTTCCTCTGTGAAGAATGAATAAGCAAGCACTTAATTGATTCCTTTAGAAATTCTCATCTGCAACAAAATTCAAAGAGAAATCCTGCTCAGGATATATGTTATAGGAATTTATGCGAATCTGTATTAATAGGAAAGACATTTTCTATATCTGTGTAGTATGTAATAATAGTGAAAAGATATAGCCCTTGTCTTTTCTATTTTTCATGTTTGCCCAGTGTTTTAAGTTTCTTCCTGATGATTATGAAATGTCAGGCAATTGATCTGTAAAACCAAACATTTTCTAGCCTTGTACCATTAAAGTTCTTGAACAACCATTAATACTTTTGTATCTCTGTAGGGGCTTCAAAATATTTCTTAATTCAATTCCCATTGCCTAAGAAAAATATGACATAATTAAATACAGATGTTTTCCACACATTATCTAAAATACTTAGAGATACCCTTCATTAATTACAAATAGGCAGAACTCTTACAACTTTTGTAAATATAATCCATTTGGTGTATTTCCAGTCCCCTGTGAGAAAGTTTAGACATGTATTTGTACTAAATAGAAGAGCATCGAAATACAGTTAAATAAGAACTTTAATTAAGCATTTGTTGTATTTTAGTTACTCAAGAGTTATTACAAAAGAAAGTAATCAATAGCACATTACCATAGTTAAACATAGGTGATGACTGGGGACACTGGGTAAGATGGCTTTTGCAGAAAGCCATGTCACTTTAGAAGAAATTTAAAGTAGCGGCCTTGATCATACAGTGGAAACACCAGGACAGCTACCACAGAGTCAAGCTTTTCTGTTGGGCCTGATTATCATCCTCTGTGGTCTACTTGGATTTCACTGAACTGAATCTTAGACTGAGAGGAAGTTGTTAAGTAAGTGGGGTATCTTTTGATCTGATATAATACTAAATACTTTCAGTTTCTCTTAAACCTACATCAGTACTGAATTGCCAGTGTGGATTAGCAAGATATAAGGAAGTAAAGCTGGAAGCGGAGTAAGACAATCTTAATGACCTTAAAAAGTGTCCCCAGGGGTGTCCCTGAAGCAGCGCACACAATTTGGAACCTCTGGTGACCTCTCTGGACCCAGCCAAACAGTGACAACCTAGAAACAGTCAGCCATGGAAGTCTCATTTGCCTGCAGAAATCTGACCTTTGTCAAGCAAACTGGACCTCCACTTCCTTCCCCTTAGGAGAATCATAGTTGCATTTGCGCTTTTTGGAATCATCAGAATACTAAGAATAGTTGGCCGTAATCAGGCCCATTTCTAAATCATTCTTCTCTTAAATATAGCAGTTGGGTCATTTGCTCCTTTCATAACCATGAACATTAAAGACTTTCCTAATTAGTTATAAAGTTGAGAATAACATAATTGTTTTAAATTATTTTTATTTATTTCCTTTACTTCAAGTAGCACTTCCTTTTAGAAGTATACTCTGTGATTCCTTTCATTCTATAACACAAGGGTTTGTTTATACTGAAATTTGGACTGAACTTTATGGTTTGGCTACAAGTTATATCATGCTGTAGCAGGTGACCTTCCCCCTTATATAGTATACTGCTGGACAGATAATAGACTATAAAACAGGGAAAGAAAGCTTCTGGGTCCAGACACTTTTGAAAGAGTACATATTTCTCACAATGATAGTACATGTGTGGTGACTTTGCACTGACCTTCAAAACCATTTGAATTGGATTCTGTTCCAGTGAGTATGTGCATATGTTTCATAAAATATCATGGTAAAAAGTTCTAGAGGTTTTATGCTCCATTATATTGTTGGGGTCTTACCCAGTGAACTTCGCTTTTCTTTGAATGTTACAGTGTTTCCATTTAATACTTCTGAACAAAGTGAAGCTGGCTGGCAAGATTAACCTCTTAAACGCACAAGTCATATAAAGCTTGGCTTAGGCTAATAGGACCGTTCCAGCCCCACTGAAATATTCATTTTAATGGCCAGCACCACTAAAATAAGACTCAGAGATGGAAGGGGTCCAACTGTAAGTTAAGGCTTTGGAAGGCCAATGTCATTTTCCACACTGAGTAAATTGGAAAGAAGGCAGAGATGAAATATACATCCCTTAGTGTAGTAGTTAGGATTTATGTTGTGGTACTTTGGTAACCTGTTCAAATTATTAAAATCCAGAATGAGTACAAGGAGGTTTTTATTTTGATGTTTTAAAATATTTCTGTCTTCTTCTCTCTCTAGTTTTCATTTAATTTTTTATTTATTGAATTTTGAGAGAGAGAGA
>PVKM010019018.1:0-24576 GCA_004027735.1 Carollia perspicillata | reverse complement strand
ATGTCAGTGAGGATGTAGAGAAAAGGGAATACTTTTACACTGTTGGTGTGAATGCAGATTGGTGCAGCCACTGTGAAAAACAGTATGGAGTTTCCAAACAAAAAAAAAAAAAATAAAAATGGAACTGCCTTATGACCCAGTGATTCCACTTCTGGGAATATACATAAAGAAACCTAAAACACTAATTCAAAATATTATATGTGTTATTTGCAGGAGCCAACTTTTGGAAGCAGCCCAAGTTAGCATCGGTACATCAGCTGATAAAAAGCTGTGGTACATTTACACAATGGAATACTACTTGGCTGTAAAAAAGGAAGGAAATCTTATTATGCTAAGTGATAAGCTAGCCAAAGAAAGACAAATACCATATGATTTCACTTATATGTGGAATCTAATGAATAAAACAAACAAAATAGAAACAGACTCATAGATACAGAGAACACACTAATAGCTTTCAGAAGGGAGGGGTGTTGTAGGGCTGGGTGAAAAAGGTGAAGAGATTAAGAAAAAACTCATAAATATAGACAAGAGTATGGTGATTACCAGAGGGAAAGAGGGGAGGGTGGAGGCAAGAGGGGGTAAAGGGAGAATAAATGGTGATGGAAGGGGACTCGATTTTAAATGGTAAACACAAAATACGATATACAGATGAAGTAATATAGAATTGTACACCTGAAAATTATACAATTTTATTAAATGATGTTGTCCCAATAAATTAAATTAAAAAATTTAACACTAATAATGGGAATCCTTCCTCCACATTCTTCTATGACAAGAGCCCCTTTTCCCAGTTTCTCTATCCAAGATCTCCTCTCAGGATATTGGGTACCTGTGCCACTTGCATTTGGATGTGGTTTGGGGGCAAGAAAGAGAGAATAAAAAGAAAAACAGGGGGACATATAATGGATGTCTCACAAAAGAAATGCATCAGAAGTCACCTGTGTGTAACCGGGCAGATCAGCTTTGCAGTAGATCATGCTGCATCCTTGGAGAATCTTGTGTTCTCATAAGTCCCCTTCTTGCTGTCTGAGAAAGCAAAAGACTACGTATTTCAATTAAACATTTATAGTTGGGAATTCCAGTCAAGAGGGTGGCACAGGTAAACACAGCCAGCCTCCTCACACAACCACAACAAAATTACAACTAAACTATAGAACTGTCACTCAGAACCATCAGAAATGGAGCTGAATGGAAATTTGACAACTATGGGGTTAAAGAAACCACATCCATCCAGGCTGGTAGGAGTGGAAGAGACATGGAACAGGCTGGTCCCATATCCATGTATGGTGAACAAAATTTATTCTGGAGGGATATCTCAAGAGCAAGGAGTCCCAGCCCCACAACAGGCCCCACAGCCTGGGGTTCCAGTGCCAGGAAGATAAGTCGCCACAACTTCTGGCTACAAAATCAGTGGGGATTGAGTCATTGGAAGAGCTGCTGGAGTCCCAAGCAGTTCTCCTTAAAGAATCCACACAGGGACTAACTCAGATTCACTCCCTCTGAGTTCCAGCACCAAGGTAGCAGCTCGAAAGACACCAGTGGCATAGTGTGAGGAACTCAATTGTCTGGCATCAAAGTGATAGCTGGGAGACAACTTCCCCTCAGACAGAAAGGCGAGCAAATGCCACTATCCCATTTCTGAGCCCTCCCCTGACAAAGCCACAGAGATGGCAGATGCCATATATGAGAACCCATCAATCTGGTTAACATTGTTTACCCTGCCCTGAAGATCCCCTGAGGCTCCATCCCACCCAACTTACTGGCTCACCCAAGCTGTTAACAGCAGTTTTTCCATATGCTTGGCTGGTCTTGGCTCAGGTTTCACAACTTCCTAAATCCTCTCAAATAAGCAACATGCACCTTCAGTGAGCCCCGAGCTCCCATACCTCTTGCTAATTGGCTCCAGGCTTGGTGATGCAGCTGCCAGCCTAGATTCGCAGCTTGGCTTTGCCTGCGAATCTCTAAGCTCAGTACAAGTAGCAGCCATCTCAGATTGCTCTATAGCTCAGGTACAGTGGCCCCAGGCAAAACAAAGGTGGTGGCTGACCTTGGCCTGCACCACCCAGGAAATTTCAGGGCCTGCATACCCATGGACAGGTACAGATCAGGTTGGAGCACTACCATCCTGCTCCTGTACAGCTGATCTTCCACAGAAGGTGGAGGTTTGTGGTCAGTGATCACAGTCAGTCCTTGCAGCTGACTGGCCTGAGTAAATCCCTCCCATTGACCTGCCAACAGCAACTACATGAGGAGAGTGTACTCAGCCCACATGAAGGGTGCAACTTGAGTACCCAGCTTGGGTAATATGGGACATTGTACCACTGGACCCTACAGGACACCTATTATGTTAAGCCACACTACCAAGACAAGGAGTCCTAGCAGCTCTACCTAATACATAGAAACAAACACAGGGAGATGGCCAAAACAAGGAGACAAAGAATATGGCCCAAATGAAAGGACAAATCAAAACTCCAGAAAAAGAACTAAAACAAATGGAGATAAGCAATCCATTAAGTGTAGAGTTCAAAACACTGGTCATAAGGATGCTCACGAAACTTAGTGAGGACCTCAACAGCATAAAAAAAGATGCAGTCATAAATGAAGGATATGCTAATCGCAATAAATAATAATTTACAGGAAAACAAGAGTAGAGTGGAGGAAGCTGAGAATCAAATCAATGGTTTGGAACATAAGGAAGCAAAAAACAACCAATGAGAACAACGAGAAGAAAAAAGAATAAAAAAAAAATGAGGATAGTTTAAGCATCCTCTGGGACAACTTTAAGTATTCCAACATTTTCTTCATAGGTATACCAGAAGGAGAAGAGAAAGAGCAAGAATTTGGAACTCAATTTGAAAAAATAATGGAAGAAATTTTCCCTAATTTGATGAAGGAAATAGACATTCAAGTGCAGGAAACACAGAGAATCCCAAATAAGATGGATGCAAAGAGGCCCACTCCAAGACACATCATCATTAAAATGCCAAAGGTTAAAGATAAAGAGAGAATCTTAAAGATATTCTTTTATTTATTTTTAGAGATAGGGGAAGGGAGGGAGAAAGAGAGAGAGAAAAACATTAGTATGTGGTTGTCTCTTGCATGCTCCCCACCAGGGACCCTGCCTGCAACCAGGTATGTGCCCTGACTGGGAATCAAAAGAGTGACCCTTTGGTTCACAGGCCAGCACTCAATCCACTGAGCCACCAGTGAGGGCAAGATAAAGACAGAATCTTAAAAGCAGCAAGAGAAAAGCAGTTAGTTACCTACAGAGGAGTTCCCATGAGATTGTGGCTGATTTCTCAAAAGAAACTTTGCAGGCTAGAAGAGATAGATAGGCAAGAGATAGTCAAAGTCATGAAAAGCAGCAACCTATAGCCAAGGTTGTTCTACCCAGCAAAGATAACATTTAGAATCGAAGGGCAGTTAAACACCTTCCCAGGCAAGAAAAAAATAAAAGAGTTCATCATCACCAAACCATGTTAAAGGGACTTATTTAAGAAAAAGAAGATCAAAACTATGAACAATAAAATGGCAATAAATATATATCTATCAACTATTGAATCTAAAAAAAACTAAGCAAACAAGAAGAACAGAAAAAGAATCATGGATATGGAGAATGTTTTGATGGTCGCCAGATGGAAGCGGGGTGTAGTAGAATGAGTGAAGAGGCGAGAGGGTTAAGAAGTATAAATAAGTAGTTGCAGAACAGCCATGGGGATGTAAAGTACAGTATAGGAAATGGGATAGCCAAAGAACTTAAAGGCATGACCCAAGGACAGGAAAAATGATGTGGGAATTGCCTAAGGGTGGGCAAGGTGTTGGGTGGAGGGGAGCACAGGTGGAAAATTTGGGACAACTGTAATAGCATAATCAATAAAATATGACTAATATGATGGGGGAAACATTTATAGTCAAAATCCTTTAAAAAGTTAATCAGGTATGATTGATTTTACATTATTCACACAGTGTTGATTAATTTATATTCATGGGTAAATGTAAATTTGTCTTCACATTTCTGGTGGTTCTTACTAGTGCCATGCACTCCTATTTCATCTGCATGAGTAGTCACCCTCTACTATATTCCTGGAGAGCTTTAGACAATTACAATGAATGAATAATAATGAAAAGAAGCAATAATGAAAAGACGAAACCTTCAACAATAACAAAACAGCAACATGCTTATACATGCATATTCTAGATGGATGAGTGGAAATTACATGAAATTAACAGGCACAAAAGGATTGCAGAGCTCCTGTTTATATTTGACATTATTCTTGGCAATTTAGAGGTAGAGACTAGTAATATTTAGAAAATAGTTATGAACAAGAACAAAAGCCCATCAGAAATGGGATAACTGTTTGCTTCTGCTCACCAAGAAGATATCATCTATACCTATGAGTCAAAGGGTCATTTATTCAAATTCATACAAGATACATTCAAAGCTTTCAATAGATTGAAAATGTGTCTGTAACAAATGTAGGTTTGTGAGAGTAATAGAGTTACATTTTTATTTTATAGCTCTATCATTATAGGGTGAGTTTTCTTTAAAGAGATTTTATTATTTCTATCACCTTCCTAATTGGAATCAAAGTATCATAAGTTTTCAAGAGTCCTCAGAGGTCTTTTAAATATTTGAGAGTTGAGCATACTGATTTCTTTCGATTATCAAAAAGTTCATCTGGGAACCATGGATTCAATTTGACTATTACTCTTGGTAAGATAAGGTGATGCTGAGCTATTGCACCATGAAAAAGAAAATAATAAGATGTCTCTAATATATTCAGTTGCATATCCCTATCAATGTGTTTTGGAATTATATTATTCTATTCTTATAAAATGTGAAGGTTCTGATAAGCAAAAGCTTTTTTTGATAAATTTATGGTTACAATAAGACTATGATATTGAAATTTGACAGTAAGAATCATTGCTTTAAGCCAAGTCAATAGATTGCAAATATACACTGATTATATTATGATAACTGAATCTTATCACAGCATTGCTAAGCTGTTATCAGAAAGGCAAATACTTAAAAAATAATAAAAAATTAAAAGAAGACATTTAACCATACTACCGGGTGTATTTTGAAGTAGGAGCATATTTACTCACATTATTTACTTAGTGCGTCTTTGGTGGGTGACAGTTCCTACTAGAATTAGAAAGCCATGACTATATTTCCCAAGCTAGGAATATCCCCAAGCTGTGCTAACCACTGCAGTTTTTAAGGACTTAAAATGTGGCTAGTCCAAACTGGGAAATGCTGTCAGTGTAAAATACACACTGGATCTCGAAGACTGAATTTGAAATAAAAAAATGTAGAACAGCTCATTAACAACTTTTAAACTAATTATATGTGGAAATGATAGCATTTTGAATGCATTAGGTTAATATAAACTATATTATTATAATTAATTCTGTTTCTTTTTACTTTTATTAGAAAAGTTATAAGTACTTACATGGCTCACATTTGTGGGTTACATTATATTTCTATGGGGCAGCGCTGTTCTAAACCATGGGTAATGATAATGTTAATATTGCTGGGTAGAACATCCTACTTATTATACTTAAATCATGTCTCCATAAAATTATCTGGCATAGTGTTCCCAGTAACCCTTTAGCAACCATGCATGGTCCCTTGGTTTAGCTATAATTTTGTTATTCTTATTTTCTTGTGGTGTAATCTTTACTTTATCTGGTATACATGTGTGGGGATTGCAACTAGTTATCCTCATATCTGTTTTTTTTTAATATTGGACTTGAACTCCTTTAAGAGAATGAGACTTATCAGTACATAGATATTGTTAATAAGATTTATAGGATAAATTTTTAGAAAGAAATTTATAATGTCCCTTACTCATTCCATTTATTAGAAGACTTTACCTTAATGGACACAGAATAAATGATTTTTCCTCCCTTATTTGACTCATTGTACTAGTTAAGACACTACTGAATAATCACAGTTAAGGAGAGGTTCCCCATTCAGACTGCAAATTCTTTTACAGAATCTATCTTAAATTGATCAGAGAGAAAATACAGACAGAACCACAAACATACATTATTTGTGGATTTTTTATTAATTTATTCAGTCTATGTTTACTTAGTTCCTGTCTGACATGGGGATACAAAGATGAATAAAACATTATTCTTATATTCAGATTACTCACAGACTAGATGAGGAGACAGATGAATGTTCAAAGTATTCTGTTCTATGACTGAATGATGTGCAGATTATAGTGATGGAGAAAACTATCAATTCTGCCTGGCTTTATAGCAGAATTTAAGATTTAGCTGAGGGTTTAAAAGGTGAGTTGGGGGTGGAGGGACTGAGCAAAAAGGAAAGAGGACTCATGGACGTGCACAACAGTGGGGTGACCATGGTGGGGAGGGTGTGTAAGGAGACTAAATGGTCATGGAAAAAATACAATAGCACTTTTAATAAATAAAATAAAATAAATAAAACACACCTACATTACATCCTAAAATTACGTTCGGCCCTTTGAAGGCAACCGCGAGGCTGATGTGGCCTCCGGTGAAAATGAGTGTGACAGCCCTGATATAATTGGTAAAGAGCTAGCAGGACCTCCTGTTAACCAGGAGAGAGGAGTCCTGGCTATTTTGCACAGCACTCTTGTTTTTGTCAGGGCTTAGGCAGAGTTATGAAGTGGTCTTGTTTTGTCCCATCGTCTCAGAATGACGGTGTCTGAGGTTAGCTAGATTGTCTATGTGCCACAGGAGAATAGCATGGCCTAGTTGTAAGTGTCAGACCAGTTGCTAGCTGTCAGGGGCTGCTTTTTATTACTTCTCAGCCTTGTGCCTAATACATAGTAATTATCCAGTTAATATTTGAAGTTACTTTCAGATGTCAAGTAAATAGAGAGTTTATGCTGTGCTCTGAAGAACTCTTCATGAGAACCTCTTTTCATGTCCAGGTAGAGGAGAAAGAGGCTGCAATGGAAAATTAAAAAAAAATAATAATAAGAGAGATAGAAGGAAAACAAGGAGAGTGCGATATCACAGAAGCTAAAGGAAGGGAATCATTCAGGGAATTTTTAAAAAGATATTGCTACGAAGTCAAGCAGGGGGAACTCTGAACGCTGGGATCAGCAATGGCAAGGCACTGACATCCCTGGTGAGCGGAGCGTCAGTGGAGTGGGGGCCAAGGAAAACCGGCAGGGGCAGGATGAGAAGGAAGTGGGAGGCAACGTGCTTACAAAAGGGGACCTAAGTTTGCTGACGGGTCATGTTGAGCCAAGGAGGATTTAAGTCCTTCTTTACCATGTGGTCTTCTTTTACACTTTGGTGTCAAGAGTAAATAAAATTGAATATTAGAGGATAATGCCTAGATTTGGGACTTGCATTACTGAGAAGAAGATTATACCATTCCCTGTCTTCGAAATACAAGAGGAAAAGCAGATTTGAATAGTACTACTGGGGATAACGAAGATAATGAGAATATTAACTCATTGTATTTACTCAGCAAATTTCTTAAAAATCTGCTTTATGTCGGGAACCATACTAAACTGCAAGGAAACGGTCATGAACCAGGGAGCTGTAGTTCCTGCCCTATTGGAGCTTGAAGTATTTCATTTTTTCATTTGAGGTACTTTTAAGACATACTAAATAGATCATGCTAAATAAATCTGTTGGATAAACTGATGCAGAGTTTAGAAGAAATGGAGGGGAGGGTATTAATATTGATGACAATTTTCTTTTTCTTAATGTAAATGTCCATGTGTTCCCCAGCCCCAGGCAGCATGAGCCAGCAGAGCATGGTTAAGGAAGGCAAGCTTCCTAAAAGTGGCCTGAGATCTCTGGCTACTTTTGTGGTCAGATCATAGTACCTAACTATCAGTCTGACTTTTATGTATGCTATACTACTTTTTACTGATCCACTTGGCTAATTGATTTGCATGTGCATTGGGATTAGACAAACATGGTTTTGAATTCTAGCTCTGCCCCTCTGGGTGTGCAAACACTGGCCATCCAATATTTATTGAGCACCTGCTATGTACTAGCCCTAATGCAAAGTACTGCAGTGTGTGGTTAGTAATCAAATTACCCTTGCTCTGGGAGAGTTTCTAGAGTCATGAAGCAGGCTGATTTTCATGATGCCAACCTGAGGACAACGATCTTTCCCATGGGATTGTGAGGAGTAAGCAAGGCAAGAATGCAGAGTGCCTCGTGCCTGACATGTATTTCTCCAGATCATGCAATGGAGTTAGCTGAACAGTAGCATCATCTTTTAGGGTCACAATGCCACTGAAATCACATTCTGCCAAATACCAGCCACTACTTGCGCTCCTGGGATTGCTGCTAAGCATTGCCAGGAGAATGTTTGCTGGCTTGTTTTTAAGGCATATTAGCAATAGCTGCCCTTTGATGGGCTGATTTTACAAGCCAGAGGCAACATTTTCTTTGTAAGATAAAGTTATGCCCAAAGACCCATTTGGTGTAAACAATGAATGGCACACATATGCTGCCAGGTCACACCCCGCTGAGTCTTGATGAATTAGCTTTTTAGCAAATTTTTGTTTATCTGCCTTGTGCAGTGCCTTCTCTAAAAGGATCAGACAGACCTAGAAAAGGGAAAATTAAGAAAAGTATTCAAAAGGAAGACAATCATAGAAAAGGGGTATCTCTGCCATTCATTTTCACTAGTGTTTTACAGTGAATTGCACTACTTAAAGTTTCTGTACATCAATATTTTTAGCGATTGCTTATAAATTCTCAGCCTTTTAAATTCATGTTGAAAAACTGAAGACCCTTTGACTACTCATAGTACCTTAGTTAGACTTTCTAGAATCAGCAAGCTATCACAAGAGGCCTAGAAAGTTTTCACAGTCCCTATCTTCAGGCGCCCATGTGCTTGATGCCAGCAAACTCTCTATGCAATATTGCACGGGAAGTACTCAAAACTTTTAACCAAGAAAAGGTTAAAACCTTCTAGGAGAGCTTATCTCTGGGAAGAGTGATTCTCACAAGGAAATGTTTTTTTCTAAATGGAACAATGTCTAAGAAACCTAACTGTACCTCTTATAAAATAAATACATAGAAGAAAGGAGGGTGCAGTAACTCACCCGTCCTAGCAAACCTAGCTTTCTTTAGAAAGAACATGCTCTCAAACTTCACTTTGCATTAACAAAGTGACTGCCTCTTGGGAATATTCTAGAAGTATTTAGAGCTTTATTTTTTTTATTCACATGGAATAATAGAGAAAATCCCATTAAACTGCAATATAGCTTCCAGGTATTTTAACCCTTATTCCATCTACCTTCTACAACATCTCTGGAAGTAGTATAACCTATTACCATTTCAATGCTTAATATCAGTGGTGCAATGAAGCACACACATCTATTCAGCACCAGTTTTTTTTTCTGGTTATATATTTAAATCCTTTTAATAAAAAATGCTGAGGTTCCTGGGGAACTTGTTATGAGTGAGATTGGACTACACACTGGTCTTTGGGGATCAGAAAGATATTCGGATGGGCTAAGTCAACTTTACCTAATGTATGAGGTTTTTCAATATAGGCAAGAATAAAACACAGACTTTATAGACCAAATTCACATAAATCCTTTGTATTAGGGGTGGAGAGAGAGAAAGAGATTGGTTGATTATAGGAATTGGTTCACATGGCTATGGAGGTAAGCATCCCACAACCTGTTATCTGCAAGCTGGAGAGCCAGAATTGCCAGTGGCTTAATTCAGCCTGAGTTCAAAGGCCTGAGAATCAGGGTCTAAAAGCCGGGAAACCAGTTACTTCAATGTACTAATGCAATGAAAGATGGATGTCCCAGATAAAGAAGAGAAAGAAAACTCACCCTTACTTCCCCTTTTGTTTTATTTGAGCTCTCAATGGATTGGATGATGTCTGCCCACACTGGTGAGAGCAAATCTTCTGTATTTAGTCCACTGGATCAGATGCTAATCCCTTCCAGAAACACCCCCAAAGACACCCCCAGAAGTAAAGTTTTACCAGCTATCTGGACATCTCTTAGCCCAGTTAAATTGATCCATTAAATAACTATCACATTGTCTATCCCTACAATCTTTGTGACACTCAGAAAATAATGTAAACTTTTAAACCTCTGATTACATTTACAAAACAGTAATAACAATATATTTGTAGTGTTTTTAAAGATTAAAAACTGTTTTTATGTCTAATATATAGTAGATGTTCAATATGTTGAAGCTATTATCCTTAATTATAAAAATTTGTATTTCCAACAAAGTCAACCTCTGAGATGCAAAGACTATAGAAACCAGCAACATTTCAAGTGCACTTCACATTGAAAAAGAGACTTGAGATCAGTCCTTTCTGTATGTCGTGATCAAAGTAACAATAGCAGGATGGACAGTGGAATCGAATTTCTGTATAAGAAATATAAATGTCTACCAGTTCTGTTAGTTTTAACCTTTCCCCCCTCAATTTGCAGTGTCTTAAACTGCCTGAAATATACATTTGTAGTAAGCAGAATTTTATGATCACCCCACGATCTCCACCCCTGGGTTGTGCTCATGATTCAGTTCCCTTATGTGGCAATGGTGGAGTGACTTTTGTAGTAAGGAAAGGCCCAGATCAGTTGACTCTAAATGAATCAAAAGGGAGATTATCCTGGGTGCACCTGACCTCATCAGCAAAGCCTTTTAAGATAAGACTGAGGACTTCTCAGAGGTCAGACAGACTCATCTGGTGCCTCCAAGAATGACTTCCATATTGTGAGGCCAGCAATTCCAGTCTTAGAAGAGGGGAGCATGGTAAGGAACTGGGAGTAACCTCCAGGACCTGAGAGTGGCCCTTGGCTACAGCAAGCAAGAAAAGGAGGCCTTTGTCCTTTAACCTCACAGATCAGATCTCCACCTCAAATCATGTGAACCCGGCAGAGAGCCTCGAGCTTTAGAAAGCCTGGTCCTTGATTGCAGCCTGCAGCCTGAGACTCTCCACCTACAGAAACCATGAGAGAACAAATGCGTGTTTTCGTAAACTGCTAAGTTTGTGGTGACTTGTCATTCAACAGTAGCAAACCAATACAAAGTACATCTTTTTCTAGTCTTCCAACATGGTAGTTACCTGATAGTTCAGAAGAAAATACTGCCCAATTGTTTGAAAATTAGACTGGAATAAAACAGTTTCAGCAAGCAGGTCATTTGAACCTGCTAAAAAATTTTCAAACATTCAGGTCGAGTCATATAGAATGCAATATAGGGTCAGGAACTATTTTTCTTGAAATGCGAGAAGAAACTTCACTTTCAATTCCATTAACAAACTACTCACCTTAATCAATAACTAAACCAGCCCAGATTATATTTGTTTTCAGTTAAAGACACAGAAACTTGGCCACTATCCTAATAAAGCAATTGAAGCATCAGGAGACAATTTAATTGAAATAAATGACTGTTTACCAGGATCAATAGTGTAAATAATCTTATATAACTAACTATAAGTAACTGGAAATCCTTAGGTTAATATATATTTGAATGTGAATCTTTTAATTTTATATTTGATGTTTTTACATTATATGACTTAGTCTAGAGTCAGTCCAAGACATTTATGGGTTCCAAATATGACCTAAAAACTTACTATCTAGCTATACAGAAGTCATAAGATTTGGAAAAGAGGTAAGTAAGCTTGAGAATTATCATAATCAGCTCTTATTTGAAACCTGTACATGTTAAAATAAATTAATTGAAATATACACATAATTATAAAACTTTAAGTTATGAGCCCATGATTAAAAAATAGGGAATTAATGATTCAGTATCTTAAAACTATCAAACAGCAAGGCAAGTTATAATGCGTTGAATTGGCTATTGATCTTGAGGAAATATGCTGAGGGCTCATTGCTATGGAGAAAGACAGGTTTAAAAAGAGAGAAAGAGCATCTATTTTTAGTGAAAGGTGAAAGATTTGTATGTTTTGAAGAGAAACCAGAGTATGAGAAAGAGCATCTATTTTTTAAAAAAAGCAAAAAAAAAAGAAGAATAAAGATATGTTAAAAACTCAGAAGCAAATATGACTTCTGGAAAAGTGGCGAGAGAGGGAAAAGTATCAGTGAGCCATACACACTTTATCTTTTGTGAGCCAAGAGCACCTTGGTTGTTGTAGAGGACTTATGTAAATAGATTTGCTTCTTTAGGACTCACAAATTAAAATCGGAATGTCTCTGTGTGTGCGAATGTACTTAAATGTTTGAGTATATGTGCCTGCGTGTGTGTGTTTACAAATATGTGGTGCGGACCCGGCTCTGGGGTCTGTCACATTGCAGATGAGGCACAAGAAATTCATATGGACTACTGAGTCCTGTGGAGGAAAAGAGACAGCCTGGCTTTTCTCTCAAGGGGAGAAAAAGCCTCAGCCTCTGCCATGATAGGCCTTTATTTCTTTTTCTGGGCGCATTGCATGATGGTCCTTATTTGCTATGCACAGTTTCACTTTAGGTGGTTACCTTTTATAGAAAACAAAGGAGCCGGTGCTGCTGATCACATCAAAGGAGAAGGATATTTGCAAATGAAAAGGGAAAAGTGGTTGAACCGGTTACATTCCTCCTTGGAAGGTTTAGCATGGATTTTAGGAAGTTACTTTTCAGTAAAAATTTGCTGTCTCAATTCAGGGTGAGGGAGTTTTATCAAAGCAAGTCTCAAAGTGGCCTAGGTACATTGAAGGCCTGATTCTCCATGGGAGAACCTATCCATGGGCATGGGTCCTAGGCATCAGACCTTGCTTTCCACTGGGAGCTGGGCCCACACTATGCAGAATGGTCTCCTACAAATATGAATGGAAAGGTTAAAAAGACATAGAAGGAAAATCACCCTCGAATCTTTGCCTCTTCCCTTAATGGAGGTAAAAGCTGTGTCAGCCACATCCTTACCCGTACAAAGAAAAATAGATTTTCAGTTTTATGTAACTAGATCATTCAGTGTGAAGGTTATATTTCAAAAGTCTCATAACTATTCTACCTTGTTCTTAATCCAAGTCGACTCTTTAAAAAAGTGCTTATCAACCCTTAAGCAGGGAAGGTATCAGCCTAACTGACTCTAACACAAACTTGAGAGCTGGTCCACTCTGCCCATGGTGTTGAGGGAGCAGTGTGAGTGCACTGATGGCTACTGTTCACGAGTCTGCCATCTCTCTGAGCTTTTGTGTTGGGAGGAAGAGGAAATAATAATTTCCATCAATGTCGACCAAATAACAGGCATGGCTTCTCTAGCTGATCAAATGAATATTGAACTTCAGTGAAAGCTCCCCTGCTAAGGTAGTACTTAATTTTCGTATTTTAAGTAGCTAGTTTTGTGAATATGAGCAAGAGATTAACACTGACTTCATCATCCCCTTTTCTATTCAACAAAATCCATTTTTTTTCAAAATTTTAAATTAAAAAAATTATTATTTTTTTACTGTGTAGGAATACATGTTCATTTTAGAAAAATTAGAAAATACAGGTAAGTAAAAATAACATAATTAAAATCACCCACAATTTTCTACCCATTTTAGTAGAAAATGTCTTTTCTTCCCTTTCATTTAAGCAAAAAATATACTTATATATTATATATATGTTTATATATAAAAAATATAAGTATCACATATAAATTAGATGTTATATATAAATTAGATGTAATATAATTATGCAAATTATTGTTATATGAATTATATATTTTAATTTATATTAATTTATATATAATTTATATATAAATATATACACATACATATGGCCTTTAAAATATAATAGCTAACATCAAAATAAAATAAAATAACCCTTTAGGCAGCTAAACCACTCTAAGTTGGAGGTTGTGATGTGAATCGGAGGGTGCAGCCACTCCCCATGGGTCCTCTGAACCACAGGGTAAAGTCATGATATAAAGTAGGATGTGGTAACATTTATCAACAGCAATGTCTATCTTTTCATGGATTCTAGCAATAAACATGATACTTGTCATATATTTAATAGGTTAAATTTGTGCTATAATATATTGACACCATACTTGTATACAAGACTTACTTTGGGGTACAACTACATTCAGCATTCAATAGCAGCCTAATAAAAACTGTAGCAGAAACCGTTTTATGACCCTCCAATGAGCTGGGTTTTACATCATATTATCTTATTGCAGACATCTAAAATAAAGGTTAACAAACACTGTTGAATGGGTTGTCTGAATGAATGTACAGAGCATGAACACATGCTTCTTACCATGTTTATGAGGTTTGGTACTGCACATGCTTTGTGACTCGGGCTGACACGACTGTAAGTGGATAATGGCTCTTGACTGACTCTTCTCACTTATATGAAATAGCACATTTTGTTAGACTGCCTCCAATTAAGTGCATGTCCACCATTAAAGCAATCTGTCATTGTTTTAACGCCATTGGCATCTACACCAAAACTCATAGGGCCTTTGTTTTTATTTCAAAATTAGTAGCACATACATTTATGTAGAAGGCTTGAAACACAACGTACAAATTTAAGAAGCCTTCAACTCTAAGCTATGCAAATATTTTTAAATGGGTTACACAGATGGTATGACTTTACTAAGAAAGAAAAGCCCATAGAAATTATATATTCATCAAAATGGATAATGATATAAAATAAGTTATTTTTCTTTCCAATGCAGAAACCAAGAAATATGGTTTTTATACTACTAAATACTCATATACTTGAGTTAATAAAAATAATTTGAATTGTCAGACTGCTGAATATAAAAATTGGCATATATAATTTATGATAATTATATATAAATAGTAATTATCAGTCTGAAAATAGTTTGGAAAAATTTTAATGCAGAAAAATAATGTATTATGTACCTTGTAAAGAAGACAAAATTTTATTAGCAAATTTAGATGGTACTAATTTGACTTTAAATCACTAAAACACAGTATTATTTACTACAGTAGCTACAGTAAATAGATTAAGATTCAATGAGTAATAAATGCAGAAAGAAAGTTTAAGTTTACAAAATAAATTGAAGGTTCTGCTTTAAGAAGAGTATCTCTATAGTCACACAAAAGTGAAGACTGTCATAGAAATGTGAATTATAAGTTGAAATATATTTGTTTACTATTACAAATACATTGTGTTCCCTAAATATATTGTGTTACCATTACCTAAGTTGTCAATGTGTATAAAGGTTGTCTTAGTTTCGCAAAATTTTCCTCATTGGCAGCTTACATGTAAAATATTAAATGAAAGCTGACTGGACGGATAAACTGTACTCATTTTTCAGGTCTTGGAAACCTTTCTGTGGCCTTGACTTGCTCTCTCTTGCACTGGCTCTTCGAATACTGTCTACCATGTGTTACAGTTAGTTGGAGTAATGTCTTTTCTCCCTTAATAGAGTTTAAATTCTTTAAAGCAAGGATTTATATTCTGTCTCTTCAAATCTGTTACAGAGCTTTGCCCAGCACCTTTCATATTACAAATATTAAATAAATGCCCTGCAATTATCTTAAATATAACATGTCCATAATTAATTAACTTTCTCCACCTCAGTAGTTCTCCCTCCACAAGGTTGCTCATCTCATTCAAGTTTTCAACCATAGAGCAAAAAACCAGGGGTTCTTCTTAACTACTCCATGGTTCATGCCCTGTGGCCTCAAAGTCAGTCAAATTCCTAGTTCAACCTAAAAATCTTAACATTTCTCCATTCTGGCTTCCCTTCCTGTCCTTACTGACACCATCTCTCACTGGGCCCCCTTTTTCTTGGCGTTCATCCTGATCATTCATTTGCCCAATATCTTTCTGATTATAATACTGGGAGAATATTTTCAATTTCCTAAATCCAAACCATGATCCTCTGTGACACTGAGGTAACTTTTGTTTAATCCATTCAGCATTTGTAAGTATTTCCCAAGTTTGATCCATAGAAAAAACTCTGCAACCTCCTTTGTTTCTAATTTCTACTCATGTTTTGTCTTTTTCCTAATTATCTCCCTAAGGAGTGATTTACTATTCATTTGCAGTAGGAACAAAATTCTTAATGTTGCTTAAAAGAGAAACACATAGTATTAATATATACTAAATTAGCAACAGCAATGATTTAAATTTGGGGATAAAGTGGTATTAAAAACACAAGAATAATCCATTTCAGATTTAAAGAAATTTCAACAAATATCTAATTTGTGCTTTTTCTTCAGGATGAATTTTTAAGACACACTGATGAATTCGTGGGAAGCCTTCTCTCTAAAAGGTTAGTGAGCCCAGCTCTTCTACTTCCTCCTCCATGCAAAATGCTCTCCCCATAAAATCACCATCTTAGCAAAGAAAAATACTGTCCATTGGTTAGTTGTCAGTGTATCAAACTGAGTTAACTGTTTCTGAGGTTCTTCTATGTTACATTCAGACAATCAAAAACAGGTAAAAGAAGTAAGTATGTCTTTTAAAAAAAATATGGAATATATTGGGTTGACATTGGTTAATAAAATTATACAGTTTGCAAGTGTACAATTCTAAGTGTCTTTTTTATTTGGAGAAAGATATAGTGCATGCTACCAGAAATGTTACTCTAAACTCCTAACAATAAATACATTCCCAAATCATTCATTTCCTCAACATATATTTCCTAAGCTCCTACTGGGGACAAACCAATGGACCAGACTTGGCCCACTTGCTCACTCTTGACTCTCTATGCCTTATCAGGGGACAGAATCTGCTTCTCAAAACAGGAATAATGGCAACCAGCAAATGACATTTAGTGACTATTTTAACATTACATAGGGCTCATCTGGAGATTGCTGGGTAAGGAGATCACTGTAACGTAAATAGCATACAATTTGCAATCAGCAGACCGCAATCTAAACCATGTGTTAGATGCACACTATTTGTTTTCTTTTAAACCTTCATTGTATCATCTCCATTATTATTTACTCCCCTTATACTCCCTCCCCCGGCAATCACCACACTGTTGTCCATGACCATGAGTCCTTTTTCCTTTTTGCTCATTCCCTCCTCCCTCTAACCTCCCTCCACCACTAGCTGGCACCCTGCTCTCCATCAGTGAGTCTATGCCCATTTTCTTTGTTAGTTCAGTTTGCTCATTAGATTCCACATATGAGGGAAATCCTATGGTGTTCACCTTTCTCTGACTGGTTTATCTCATTTAGCATAATGTTCTCCAGGTCCATCCATATTGTCTCAAAGGGTAAAAATTTTCCTCTTGTTTATGGCTGAGTAGTATTCCATTGTATAAATGTCCCATAATTGTTTTATCCACTCATCTATTTTTTGTCTTATTTTTTAAAAATTTATTTTAATTGTTGTCTAAGTACAGATTTCTGTACTTTTACTCCCATCCCAGTCCACCCCCCCCAGTGCTCCCCACCTCACTCCTATTTCCACGCCCCTTAGTTTTTGTCCATATGTCCTTTATACTTGTTCCAGTAATCCCTTCCCTTTTTCCCCTGAAATTCCCTCCCCTCTCCTCTCTGGTTACTGTCAGCCTATTTTCTATTTCAATGTCTTTGGTTATATTTTGTTTGCTTGTTTGTTTTGTTGTTGAGGTACCTGTTAAAGGTGAGATCATATGGTATTTGTCTTTTACTGCCTGGCTTATTTCACTTAGCATAATGCTTTCCAGTTCCATCCATGCTGTTGCAAAGGATAGAAGATCCTTCTTTCTTTCTGCTGCATAGAATTCCATTGTGTATATGTACCATAGTTTTTTGATCCATTCATTTATTGATGGGCACCTAGGTTGCTTCCAACACTTGGCTATTGTAAATTGTGCTGCTATGAACATCAGGGTGCATAGGTTCTTTTGGAATGGTGTTTCAGGGTTCTTGGGATATAATCCCAGCAGTGCAATTGCTGGGTCCAAAGGCAGTTTCATTTTCAGTTTTCTTAGAAAATTCCATACTGTTTTCCATAATGGTTGTACCAGTCTGCAATCCCACCAACAGTGAACTAGGGTCCCCTTTTCTCCACATCCTCTCCAACACTTGTTGTTTGTTGCTTTGTTTATGATGGCCATTCTTACCGGTGTAAAGTGGTATCTCATTGTGGTTTTAATTTGCATTTCTCTGATGGCTAGTGATGCTGAGCATCTTTTCATGTGTCTCTGAATCCTCTGTATGTCCTCCTTGGAGAAATGCCTGTCCAAGTCCTTTGCCCATTTTTTAACTGGGTTGCTTATCTTCTTGGAGTGGAGTTGTATAAATTCATCGTGTATTTTGGAGATTAAACCCTTGTCTGAGGTATCATTGGCAAATATGTTTTCCCATATAGTTGGTCCTTTTTTTTATTTTAATGCTGTTTTCTTTAGCCGTGCAGAAGCTTTTTATTTTAATGAGATCCCATTTGTTTATTCTTTCCTTTATATCCCTTGCTCTGGGGGACATATCAGTAAAAATGTTGCTGCATGAGATATCTGAGATTTTCCTGCCTTATCCACTCATCTATTGATGGACACCTGGGCTGCCTCCATATCTTGGCAATTGCAAAGAACATAGGGGTGCTTACATTCTCTTGAATTAGTGTTTTGGGTTCTTTCAGATATATTTCCAGAATTGGAATCACTAGGTCAAAAGGCAAATCTATTTTTCATTTTTTGAGGTATTTCCATATTGCTTTTCATAGTGGTTGTACCAGTCTGCATTCCTAACAATGGTGCACAAAGGTTCCCCTTTCTCAACATGCTTGTGAGAACTTGTTGTTTGTTGATTCATTGATAATAGCCATTCTGACAAATATGAGATGGTATCTCATTATAGTTTTAATTTGCATTTCTCTGATGAGTACTGATGTTGAGCACCTCTGTATGTCTATTGGCCATCTGTATATCCTTGGAGAAGTGTCTATTCAGATCCTTTACCCATTTTTAATTGAGTTGCTTAGTTTTTTGGAGTTGGGTTTTATAAATTATTTATAAATTTTGGATATTAACCCCTTATCAGATGTATCAGCAAACATGTTCTCCCATTTGATGGGTTGTCTTTTTAATTTTGTTGATGATTTCATTTGCTGAGCAAAAACTTTTTAGTTTAATGTAGCCCCATTTATTTTTCCTTTTGTTTCCCTTGCCTTGGGAGATATGTCTGACAATAAAAATTCCAAATTGGAAAAGAAGTAGTAAAACTGTCTTTATTTGCAGATGACATGATACTGTACACAGAGAACTCCAGAGACTCATACTATTTGAACTTTCTAAAGTCACTTAAACTCTCTGTCCTTAAGTTTCTCTATTGAGTAAGCACAAAGCATTTCTTTTTTTTGAGTAAGCATTAAGGAAGATAATAATATCTAGCACTTATTCAGTATTTCAAACCTGCATGGTGCTCTGCAAAATTGCTGCATTAATCCTCACAAGAATCCTGTAAGGGAGGCACCAGTATCATGATTTTATGGATGGGAATCAGAAGCATGGTGGGGTAGGGGAGGCACTGAAGGTCAACAGCAAGTAAGCAGGAGAACCTAGATGTAAACCAAGGTGGTTTGACTTTAGAATTAGCAGTTTAACATGTACCATGATACCTCCTTCATTAGATCATTGTGAGGAGTAAATAAGATAATTTTGAAAATATATCTTATCAACCCTAACATACTATAGGAACTTTCATTATCTTGTTGCAATTATTAGTCTATTACTAATTTACTGTGTTAAAGTTCTAATATAATTCAGAGATGTCTGTGAATTTGCTTTCAATAGTAACCCAGAGAAGTGGGAGAATTTCTCTCACATCCTTCTTGGTTACGTGAAGAAAGGGTAAAAGAAAGCGAGAACTGTTACTATTTTCTAGGTACTTTCACATAATATCTCACTGAATCCCAAAAACACTCCTATGATTTAGGTATTGTTACCCCATTATAAAGATAAGGAATCTGAGATTCAGGGAAGCAAGAAATTTGCTAGGTTTCCCATACAAAGTAGGGTGGAATTTAAACTCAGATTCATCTGATTCAAGAGCAGGTTCTTTCTACTTGATCACACTGCCTTAGGACACAGCAAAGGAGGTGTCCCCACCATATCCCCCTACATTGAATGACTGAAGAATGTGTACACTGCTTACTCAAGAAAATGTCCATGTCCAGGGGTAAATTATGAGTATCCTCTTCATTTACAATGTTTGTGAAACAATGGAATATTGTACCACATTAGAATAATCATCAGTCTAAAACCTTTGGCAAAAGGCTACAGAAAAACTATGATATGCAGAATTCAATTATAAATCTATCTAAAGGCAAGGGTTACACCACACAATTACATGAGATATTTTGATGCCTTAAAATCAGTATTTTTCTTATCTTCATATTAAAGCTTATATCTAAAAACAAGCTTCAGTCACAATATTTAATGTCACTCAATTGGCAGAAGTAAATTTAAATATACATATATTTTTTACTGTTATAAGGCCACTCAGCTTTATTAGATTTTTTGTTAACTCACTGACTTTGAACTCAAATCTGTTGGTTTGAAAAATTAACTTCTGTTCTTAACTTTAAATAAAAATTTTCTTTCCAGTTACACAGTTTGTACCTGCCAACTTGCACAACCATTTATTCATTCATTTACATATTCGTTCAACAATAAATTTCAACATCTGATTCAGGTGAACCCTTCTGACAGAGGTTTAAGAGATACGAAAGGATGTAGCAGGCCCAATCCCTGCCTTCTAGGTTCACAGCTAGTCTCGGAGGTTGCACAAGAGGAGAAGAGAGTTATATAAGTAATCAACATCAGGAATGACATATTTGCATGGAAGTACAGGCTGCAATCGGAGCAGGAGAATCTGGGGACCTAACTTAGTGTAAGGAGTCAGTTAAGCTTTCTGGAAATAAAACCATAATATCTGATGATTCAAAAATGAATGAATGAGTAAGGCCAATAGGGTGAAGGAAAAATGACATGGAGTAGGTGGCGCTGCGTAGAAAATAACCCAATTGTACAGGGTCTGGTTTCCCATAGTGGCCTTGATACAATTTGACACCATTCACTAGGCTCTATGTCTTTTTTTAAGTAGTTTTTATTGATTATGCTGTTACAGTTTTCCCGGTTTACCCTCTTTAGCCCCCTCTGCCCTGCCCCCCCAACCCTCCAGCATCCCCCCGCTTTAGTTCATGTCCATGGGTTGTACATATAAGTTCTTTGAGTCCTCTGTTTCCTATACCATTTTTATCTCTCCCCATCTATTTTATGCCTAATAATTATGCTTCTTCTTCCCTCTACCTTTTTCCCCTATTCCTCCCTCCCTGCTCCCCACTGAAATCCTTCCATGTGATGTCCATTTCTCTGATTCTGTTCCTGTTCTGGTTGTTTGCTTAGTTTTTGTTTTCATTGTTTTTGTTCTTTTTTAGGTTCATTTGTTGATAGTTGTGAGTTTGTTGTCATTTTACTGTTCATCATTTTGATCTTCTTTTTTCCTAGATAAGTCCCTTTAACATTTCACACAGTAAGGGCTCAGTGATGATGAACTACTTTAGCTTTAGCTCATCTGGGAAGCACTTTATCTGCCCTTCCATTCTAAATGAAAGCTTTGCTGGATAGAGTAATCTTGGATAAAGGTCCTTGCCTTTCATGACTTGGAATACTTCTTTCCAGCCTCTTCTTGCCTGCAAGGTCTCTTTTGAGAAATCAGCTTATAGCTTTATGAGCACTCATCTGTAGGTAACTGTCTCCTTTTCTCTTGTTGCTTTTAGGATTCTCTCTTTATCTTTAATTTTGGGTAACTTAATGATAATATGCCTTGGTGTGTTCTTCTTTGGATCCAACTTCTTTGGGACTCTCTGGGATTCCTGGAAGTCTATTTCCTTCACCACATTGAGGAAGTTTTCCTTCATTATTTGTTCAAATAAGTTTTCAATTTCTTGTTTTTGTTGTTCTTCTTCTGGCACCCCTATAATTGGGATATTGGAACATTTCAGGTTGTCCCAGAGGTTTGTAAGACTCTCTTCACTTTTTTGAATTCTTGTTTCTTCATTTTGTTCTGGGTGGATGTTTATATTTTCCCTTTTATTCCAAATTGTTGCTTTAACTCCTGGTTTCCTTCCTGTCACTGTTGGTTCCCTGAATATTTTGCTTTATTTCACTTTGGGTATCCTTCATTTGTTTTTCCATTTTTCAACCAAGCTCAATCAGTTCTGTGATCATTTTGATTACTAGGGCTTTAAATTGTCCATCAGATAGGTTGGCTATCTATCTCCTCATCGCTTAGTTCTCTTACTGAGGTTTTGCTCTATTCTTTCTTTTGGCCCATATTTCTTTGTCTTGGCACACTTGATAGGTTGTACCGGGGCAGGGCTTTATGAATTCACCTGGGCAGGGTGACCCTCCTTGCTGTGCTGCCTATGGGGGAGGGGCCAGAGAGGGGACAATACAGCTGCCTGCTTGTCACCAGCACACTTTCCAATAGACTCTTGTGTGAGACTGGGAGTTTCTCCCACTGCCACAACTGCTGTAGCCCACAGTGAATTCTGAACCTCAGTTTCCCCTTAAGTCAGCCCCACCTGTGTAGCCCGCAGCCTCACTGCAGCCAGCCCCACACACCTGGTCTGCCACCTTGAGGAGGTTTTTCTGAGTCATTTTCTGAGTCATGCGTGGTCTGGGGTCTGCCACCTTACCAGTCTGGTTGTTCTGGTTGATTTTTTCTTTAATTCCTTGGTTGTTGGAGTTCCATGCAGTTTGATTTTCTGATGCTTTTGGTTGTTTATTGATTTTAGATTGGTTGTTATCCTCTTTTTGGTTGTGCAAGGATGTGAATGGTTTCTACCTACACTTTTATCTTGGCCAGAACTCAGGCCCTATGTCTTAAAGAATAATCTTTAACTACAGAAAAAGGTATTTTGTGGATTTCAGTAGAATTACCATTGTGTGTACAGAAACCAGCCTGAATAGCATTCTGAACTTTGATTCTACAGTATGTAGCCTTCAAACTATGATTGAGCATAATTGTCAATACTAAGTGATTTATGATCACCTTTAGATAATCAGGCATCATGTTCTATTGATTGACATGCCAACTACTTGATAACACCAGATATTAAGCCTAATGCAAATAATTGTTTTTCCTGTGAGTTTAATTAAAGGTTTTCATATTGATGTAATTAAAACTGAAGTGGCACTTGAAATGCATCACCCAAAGTACCTTAAGATTTATCCTATTAAGATTTGTAAAAGATATAAGTAATTACAATTTGAATTATTTTATTTTATGTTTGTCACTCCCCTGCAGAAAGCAGAGTCTCTGAATATATATATATATACACACATATATATACATGCATATATATATACATACACACACATGTATATGGGTATGTGTAGTCATCTTACCATCAAGTATTTTATTATTTTAATGAACAAAATTGTTCACTAATAGCATATCAACATCAGATGTAGGAGAAAATGCTTGTTCAATATTTAAATTTAGGAGTTCTCATTGCCTATTATCTATCTATTAAGTACAGGTTTCAGTTTAGCTCAGAATTCCATGTTAATAGCACATTTTATAATGAGATTGTTTGTTATCCCTAGCCTTCCACAGCCTGATTAAACCCCTCGGCATACTCACTACATTGATGGTTTTTACCTAGTGACTCTGCACTTCATACAGTGTGTTTTTTAAAAAGCAAACTGAAGAATATCATTATTGTTAACTTTGTCCTATAGATGTCCTTTGTGCTTACAACTTTCTGACATGCAGAGGTATCCTGCAGAGGATAAAGAAAATATTAGCCATACAAAGGAGCCATTTATCTCTCTGCAATCCAAAACAGAATCTGCCTCCATGCACCATAGGAAAAAAAATAGCCATTAGGTAAGATATTGCTGTACTTTATTAGATTATTAAACTCATTTTTACACTACCAATTTTTCATATACATGGTTGTCAAGTCAGTAAAGGTAGGTAATCTCTATTGTACTTAGGAAACCAAGGCTTAAAATGACTAGATAGTGGTGGCATAGGATTTGAAACCAAACACATGATCCACACACTAATAATCTATACACTACTGCCTCCCAGATGTTAAGAAGATGAGGAAAAAAGTTTCTTTAATGAAAGGTTATTTGATTTTCAAAAAATGAGTAACCGAAAACAAGGTAAGACATAACAAGCTCCCCAAGTGCTAACTTGACTTGAGCCCTTTAGGTCCTGACCAGTCTATCTACACTTGAAGAAATCAAAAGGAAATCCTGATGGTGACTTTGAAAGAATACCTTTACCTCCGCTTACTGAAACTCTAGCAGAAAAAATATTTGCATCATAATATTAGAGAAATATAATAAACTCATCATAAGGCATTATATTGAAGAAGCAGCTGTTTCAAAGTAAGTAGAAGTGAAAGAACAGATGTACAATAAAAAAATCACACACTGTTCCTATTCTTATTGCCCACATGGGCTGCTACAAAACATGTAACTACTTCCTGTTTTGGTTACCTGTGTGCATACAACTAAACAAAATTATTATATCCAGTGGCTATCTTTAATGTAGAAAACAAATACTTTATTCACAGGGAAGACTTGAAGATTTCCATCCTGAACTCATAATACTTTTGCTGCAATATTAGTGACTATTCAAAAGCTCAATCCTAATTTCTAATGCATACAACTTCACTTCCAAACATATTTTACATCTATGAACTACATTTATCT
>PVKM010019017.1:0-24608 GCA_004027735.1 Carollia perspicillata | reverse complement strand
TCCCCCCACAACTGCCCCCCACCCCCACCATACCCACCTCCCACGCTTGATCACACCCCCCCTTTGGGTTTGTCCACGTGCCCCTCATAGATGTTCCTGAAAACCCTTATAACATGTATAACAAGACAATATTGTCTGAATATGTCCAGACTATGTTAAATTAAATTAAACTTACTGCTTTTTAAAATCTGGGGATACTTATCTGGTCAGATGTTAATTTCAGAGAACTTCAAAGAAGATATTAATTTAAATTAAAAGGAAGAAATTCACTTGGATATTTCCAGTATCTCCAAATAGCCAAATATTTCATTTAACCTGTGCAATCACTAGTTAAGAAGAACGGACACCAGCTGTGAACCACCAATATTGGTGAACCAGTGGGCATTGGTCAAATGTTAGATACACTGTTATCGCTAACTGATTGTTTCCTATCTTTGTATTTGGAAAATTATTGCATGCATGCCGAGCAATGCAGTAAAATTAGTGTAACTTATCTACTTTCAAAAAAAATCCAAGGTCAATCATTAAATACTTTCTTTTTCCACAAACTTGGGAGTAAAAAATATTCACATTCAAAAGAGTCCATATGCAATTTACCTAAGTATTTAAGGCACGTCACATTAACTAGGCCTTACAGCTGAGTACTGAATAAAACAAAATGTCCTGGATTGGAATTTATGATATCTGGGGAAAAAATGATGCAGGCACTAGCAGATAATTTGGATAGTAATTTGGCAATAGTAAACCACTTTATAATAGCATGTATAATTCTTTTCATATTTCATTTATTATTGGGAGACAAAGTTTTATATTTTTAAATTGATGGAAAGAGTATGAAACAGATTTTATTTCATGTAATTTTAATGGCCCAATAATATTTCCCAAATTTATGTTCACCCCATGTGCCCTATATGCCACATGTTCTGGACACTAACACTGTCATTATGGTGGATAGCTTTTGTTGGAACATTAGGTAAAGGGGTATTCCTTAACATAAGGCTTGTATAAAAACAGATGATAAGAATTCCACAGTTTAAAGCTCTTCAAATAATATTCAGGAAGACAAAAATCTGAGTCTCATTATCACACATTTGAGATGTTATAGTAAGAGAATAGATGGGCATATTGCTAAGGATATTTATGTGTCTTTGGTTTTATCTTTAAGCAGAATGAAGCAGAGATGAAGAAAAAAACCCATTTTAGTTATTCTCTTTTCAGGGATTAAATTGGACTGCTTTGCCTCACCAACCATCAGGTTCCAGAGAAATTTAGCCAGTTGCGTGGTTATGAGAGAAATATCCATGATTGTTATATTTCTGTATTTTCATATTTGTGTATTTGTGCTTTGCACCATTCTCCTTACTCTGCTGCCTTTCTGAGTCATTGTCCCTGACCCATCTCTTAAGATAGAACATAACACACTTTAAACACACAAAACAATAAAAATATCTGCGATGATATTGAAAAAAATCTAGTGAGTTCCCAAGTGATACATTATATTAAATAGTAAACATCAAATAAACACCTCGTCCTAACTTGTCCTAAGTTATTAACAAATTTGCATGAAGCCAGTAATAAGATGCATGAAATATTCAGGTTATTTAATCAAAGAAAAATAATGGAAAAAAGTTCTACTTGCTTGATATGCACACACCATACTGTGGAGCAGAATTTACAATACATCTTATATAGCTTGTACATGACAGCATTTAATGAGAATTAAAAAACCCAATAAAGTAAAATTATCTTGTACAAACTTGCTAGGTCATCTGAAATATCTGCCATAAGATTTATTTCTTTAGGTAAGACATTGTTTCCTAAAGCTAGGTGTTAAAATAAAACTTCTTATCTGAGAAACGCGTATATTCAAACAGCTGCTGATTTATATTAGTTTTACTACATTAGACTCTTTCTCTTAAATGTGACCACAGTCCTAGGGAAGCAGGATAAATGACAGATAAAAGCTGATGTTAGGCCAATGTTAAGATACGGGCTATTGCTATGAACATTGGGGTACATAGGTTCTTTTGCACTGGTGTTTCAGGATTCTTAGGGGATAATCCCAGAAGTGCAGTTGTTGGGTCAAAAGACAGTTCCATTTCTAGTTTTCTGAGGAAATTCCATACTGTTTTCTACAGTGGCTGCCCCAGTCCAAATTCCCAGCAACAGTGTACTAGGGTTCCTTTTCTCCACAATTTCTCCAGCACTTGTTTGTTGGTTTGTTAATGATGGCCATTCTGATCAGTGTGAAGTGGTCTCTCATTGTGGTTTAATTTGCATCTCTATGATGGCCAGTGATCCTTTCATATGTCTCTGGGGCCTCCATATGTCCTCCTTGGAGTAGTATCTGTTCAGGTCCTTTCCCCATTTTTTAATTGGCTTGTCTGTCTTCCTGGAGTGGACTTGTGTGAGTTCTTTATGTATTTTGAAGATCAAACCATTGTCCTAGGTATCATTTGCAGATATATTTTTCATATGGTTGGTTCCAAAGGGAGTACGTTAGAGGGTGGGAGGTGGGAATGGGTGGGGTTGGGAGCATGGTGAGGGGAAAATGGAAACAACTGTACTTGAACAATCATAAAAACTTATAAAAATAAGGATATGGGATATCAACTAGAGTAAAGTTGTGTAGTGAAGGTCCTTAATATAAAAAGGTAAACATAAAACACTTTACAAGAACCTTAATAGGACAAAAGGACTGAAAGCACCCACTGTGAGTTGTGCTAGGATCCATGGACGTCATCTATCTATTACTCTCAATCACTCCATGTGCCAGAGATGATTTTCTCCATGTTATAGATTAGGATACTGATATGCAGGAAAATCAATAAAGTATAGGAGTAACAGGCAAAAACAAAGAAAGTGATGACAAGCTTTCTCTGGGAAAAAAACCCACATGTCTATGATAATATAAGGATTATCTTAATTATTAATGAGAGAGAGAGTTTGAGACAAGAGAAAGGAGTGGGGGAAATAGAAGAAAGAGATTTTAGGAAAAAGAGGAAATAAGTAGCCAATCATTTGTTATGCACATACAGCAAATGCTTCCAGTAGCATGCATAATCATGATGAGTGTAACCATGAACATAGAGAAAGGGCACCACAACCAGACTCTGAGAGAGGAAATTTGGATCATAAGCTGGCCTTATATCACCAAATCTTTCTTGAAATTCAGGAATGTATTACCTGCCATCCTCCAGCTCTTCTCATGATAAAATGACTATCTTCCCCAGTACTGCTAAACTGTCCTAAATATTTATTTTTATTCTTGACTAAATTCATTGACACTACAAAGTTTAAATCATGCTTATAGATTCAAAATCTTTAAAGTGAATTTTTATTTTCTGTTTCATCTAGGTCCTGGAGCTTGTTTCTTCATCAGAAGTGGTTATAAGTGATTGACAGATATGGAAACACTGGACCAACTCCCACAGAACCACTTCTTTGTCTACAAAATACAATAAACACCTGTTTGTATTGCATGGTGAGGATTTGGGATGCTTTTGGTTAATTGTATATTCTAGTTAGCTGAGAAGCTGTATGAGCAGGGAGAATTAACAGATGGTCATAAAAATGTAGTGTATGTATTAAACCTGTTAGTCCTGGACTTACTACTTTTTTATTAATTTTAATATATTCATGGAAATATTTTGATGCTCTGTTAATTAAGCATCTAGCATTCATAAATTTTTATACAGTAGATAAGATGGAGGACATAACTTATAACTGCTTGCATTTCTGAGTGTGTGAACTTTTTAAGATTTTTATGTTTAATAAGCTGCCATAATTACTGATTTCTTACCCATGAAATGAATCAGCTGCTATTGTGTACATTGACCAAAGCTATTTTTGTTCAAAAGATTTGAGCCAGTGGTATTCAGGGTACATCTATAGGAGCCACTTTCATTTTCAACAATATCATATTATTTTTTTCTCAAATACCATATCTAACCACTTCTAAAATAAAGCTGTGGACAAATTCTGTGTGTCACTTTATTTCAGCAATAATTATAAGGGACTGCATGTCAAATACAATCAGCATTGTGTGAGGCTCTCATTTCATTATTTGACTGTATAATACACATATCTGTAGAGTGAGTAATTTTCAATCACCTGGGGTCATTTTCATTCATTGGTTTTTCACAGACCAGCTATATCTAAAGGCCTGGGGTCCTTAGAAACTGAACTATAAACTGCCCATTAAAATTTCAATCATTTCATACCTAGTAGCATATATCATATGCTACATATCCAGTGAAAAAATTATGTAGCACTCTAAAATTCTAGTGTATTCAGCTCTGGGTAGCTCTTTGAGCAGAGGCTAACCTGAGCTGCCCACCCTCCTTCAAAGAATAGCAAGCATGTGGCTATAAGTCCTACTCTTCTGAATGAAGGGAAATGTCACAGCTTAGTTTTATCATGACAAATGAGAACTGAATCTCAACAGCCATAAGCTTCTGCAGCACTGTGCAAAGTACAGTGAAGAGACTGAAGAATTGTCACAATTTACACTTCTTTATTGACAGTTGGGCTCATTTTTATAGGGAAGTAAAATAAATATATAAAAGGATATATCTATTTCCTGATCACAACACACTGAAGGTGGGTATAGACATATTATACAACAGACTGAGTTGTGTTATCTTACAAAAAAATTCAGATTTGGGCTCCTCGCATTTTCATTAGATGCATCACAGAGTGGGGACTCAAGAAGCTTCCCTAATCTGTTACATAAATATCGTCTTCAGAACAGATTTCCTCTAAATCAGTGGATCTGATCTTTTCTTGGATTCATTCCATAATGTTCTATAAAATTGCATATGCCCTCTAATGAGACAAATGTACATACACAGATATATTCATAATGTTGTTTCCATTTTAAAAGCTTCAAGAAGCAACCAAATCACTTTTGTGTGTCCACAAAGTCAAGATTTACAGTCGCCCGAAGGGGAAAAGGTGTTGGCATCAAGGAAGAATTAAGCCTCCATCACTCCAGGCAGAAGTTGTATGTCAAAAAGTCCTTAAGGCAATTTAAATCTCAAATCAGTTTCTTATCCCCAGTTCAAGGCAGGGCATTCCTGAGGGGTGTTTCTGGAGCCCAGAGAAGGCACAGTTCTCACTGGAGTTGTCTGGGAAGTCAGATGCTCTATGTGCCCTTGAGACAGATTGTTCCCCCACATGCAGAAGAGGCCAGCTTATGTAACCACTTCTTAAACATTTGCTTCATTTCCGTACTAAATGTACTCATATGTGTTGAAGGAATTTAAAGTACTCTACTGAAATCTGCTGAAAAAATATTCATTTAAAAGTTCTATTTAGTACATGCCCAGAATTTTCTCTAGCTTATGATTCAAAGTTACTGATTTCTATTAATTGTGAGCAGAATATTTTGAAAAGCAAAATTTTTAACAATTTTAAGCTACTATTAAAAAACACCCTAGATGTGTGTATTTGACCAGTGAAAAATGGTAAAGGATTATTTGATCAGTAAATATATTAGTGCAGTGCACTTCACTCTATGCTGTGTCTCCAAAACCCTGCGCTGGAGAGAAGATGCTTCTTTCATGCTCTATCCCCTCCACCTTCCTCAACACAAACAGCACACATTTCACACAATCTATTGAGATTGCTTAACTGCAAGGAGAAATTGTCATCCAAAAAAAGGAAGCCCGGGCATATCTCTGACCGGTGCCAACCAAGGTAACAAAAAGTATGTCCTGAGAAGTATATCTTTGTTTCTCTCAGGGAGACCACAGCAGTGCCTGAGAGCAGTCTAGCATAAATTGTTCATGTTATACCTGTTCCTTCATTTGGTGTCTCACTCAATGTGCCCCTCCCTCAGAGTTATTAAGATATAACCTTACTGCCTCCCCCCACATCCAAGCATGTGTCATGTTGAAATGGACCATTCTTTGCCTTCTCCAAATTTCATCTTTGAAGAACCACCCTTTCATTATATCACAGTAACCCTATTCAGTCCTCTTGTTTAGACACCTCTTTTCATATCCCCTGTCCGCAAGTAAGTATGTGGCCAAGATGTGGCCACTCAGAGCACACCATCAACTGGACTACATTGTGTCCTTGGCTATAGAACACATTTTAGAGATGGGAATATAATCCAATCCATGCTAACAAGATTCCCTCTCAGAATTTTGTCACCCTTAGGCACTAAAACTGTGGTATTCAAGGCAAATCATATTTTAATAAATCAAAATTAATGCAAAAATTATATGCTGAACAAAATATCAAAATTGTAAAGGCAGGACCAGTCCCAAAATCTGTTGTGTACTTCAGTCTGAAAAAGCAAACAGGAATCCTATTGTGAAGAATCCAGTATTCTCATGCAGCCAGAAGTTAAGAGACAGATTTGTGGCCTCACTGCTTCAGGCAGAAACAGTGAGATGGGTTGCTAAGAGACAGAAACTACCAGAATTAAATTAAGATTTAAGATGAGACTCATCAAGCTTGGACAGTGGTTACCAATCTACAGAGGAAGCAGGAAACAGTTACACAAAAGTCAGCTGAGATTTTAAGGGCATTATTGGGTTAGAGAAACTTTAATCTGGGCAATGTTTCAATGTCTAAAACAACTTAAATGTCTCTTGAGTTGACACAGAAAGGATGCCGTCTACCAAAGCACTGCTGCCCCAAAATGGGAGCACTCAACCACTCAACTGAGAAAGGACAGCAGCCATTCTGCAATTGGACACAAGGCCAGTTTGACCAAGAAATTGACTCAATCGGCTCAGAACAATGGCCTCCGGCTTCTGTCCAGCAGGAGTTATATGTGCTCTAGCTCAATGATCACAGTATGTTACTCATCCTTTTCTTTTTCATATGAAATTGTGTATTCTCTGCTTCTCCCATTGTACCTAATTCATTTTGGACTTGATATTTTGGGGCTGTTGAGATTTATTGTGCAGTTGCATATCTCAAATTCATTTAGGGCAACATCCAGATTGAACAAGAGCAAATTAGATTGCCCAAGGATCCTGGTCATGGAACTGTAGAAATTGAATAAGACTTTGGGTTGTTAACCTTTGGGGAGAAAGTAAATCACTTTCAATATTATGTGGAAGTAGTCACATTATGTTAGACCTGGCATTTCTTTTCAAAGTATATGTATGAGAACAAAAAATGTTTATGGACTACTTTGGTGTGAACCTAATGAACATTAATTTTTCTATCTTGCTTTCTTTCAATTGGAAAACAAGTATTCTACATTGCACAGTAATTCTACTTAATCCGGGTGTTTTTGTAAGACCAACTTTACCTCTCCTTATGATTTCTCCTGGAGTCTACTCAAGTATCCCAAGAACTGAGCCTAACACTCGTGTCCGATCAAACAAATTATTTTTCCCCTTGCTGTAGCTCCTCCCCCCACCCCAACCCTCCAATACAAACTGTGTTGCAGTCCTGATTAGCACACACATATTACGTTCTCTGCCATGTTCATTGTTATCCTCATCTGACAACTGATTAACATAAAACATTTAACTGTTAAAAAACATTCATTAACTAATAAGGTACATCTTCTGTAACTATCCCAGTCCTACAAAATAAATCTCCATTTTTACAGTAACTAAAACAGTCACTTCTCAGAAAAGGAAGTTAATTTATCAGCATATGGAGTCATCATACAAATATTTTAAAAAGTAGAGAAAAACAGCTTCAATGGTTCTTTATACATTGTACAAATAACTCACAACTATTGAGTTCCAGAAACTATGATATAGGAATTATTATGATCATTATTATTTTAGAGATGACAAAAAGAAGCATGGGTCATTCATGTTATTTGTTCAAAGTTACATAGCAATGTATGTCATAGTTTTAATTCAAACCCAGATAGCCGAGATATGGAGTCCAGGCACCTAACCCCTTTACAAATTCTATGTATTCAGAGCAGAAGTGAGTAGAACATTGGAAAAGTGATGAGAGAGTCAAGCCTGTTTTAGGCCAGACCAACAACACAACTGGACATTTGAGGAAAGCTATTCTTAGTGGAAGGGCTTCATGTCATTTTGTGTCATGTTACACAGGGGGACATGTGGTTCGCAGCTAGAAAAACCCCGTCCCCATAGTCCTGAAGGTGTACAGACCATGCTTATAGACATTCTTTCCCCATATCCAAAAGAATGGAACTCCCTCTCTTCCCTGTTTCAATTATTCTTCCTTCTCCACATCCCTTCTCCCCAAGCATGCATGTGAATACTGCCTTCAGCACACTTAAGCAAATGTTGCCTCTGAGCCTCTTCTGCCATTTGCTATTTAAGTATGTTCGACTATATGCTGCATAGACCTTATTTTTTCTTACTTGCAAAATAAAAACTACTCACCATAAGTGTTTTATTTTCACTGCGCTTCAAGCTAAATCCTGCACAGTAAAACAAATTAAGCAGATGGCAGACTTAAATGTTAAAGATAGGAAGAAAAGAATGAAGGAATCTTGAGTTGAATTAGAATGTAGGATAGAATATATTGAAATGTGATGAATCAGAGGTTAAAGTCACAGAGAATTTTAAACAATTCAGCTTCCTTGAAGATATATGAATGATTCAGGAAAGGAACTGAAAGTGCCCTTGCACGACAAGTGTGCCTCTGTAATGCTTAATTCCCCAATCAGTCAAATGCCTTATTATGTGGCTCTCTTGCTTCATACGGGCACGCACAAAGCTGTTGCTCTCTTTCTCTGCAGAGTAAAACATTCAAAGTCTCAATAAGCATGGGGGAGGCACAAAGCACAGAGGTTTATGTGGTTTAGTATGAGTGACTTTTATATGAGAGCAGAGAGTAAAAAGAAAGTAGATTCTCATCTGCTGTCTACTACTGGTTTCCCCAAATTTTCCTAGTAAGGAATGTGCATTCACCTTAAAATTTTGAGCTCTCTTAAAATGCAAATTTGCCTGGGACCTTTCAATCACATGAGTCATTTTCAACTATGAGTAAATGAAATTGGCAGATCAGTTCCTAAGACCTGGTTCAGGTAGGAAGAAAAAAGGACTAAGTATGAGGCCACCAGGGACATGGTTTAAAGAAGAAAGACACCTACAACTGAAGTTACTAAAATGGGAGCATCCTAACGTCAAAATAAATCTCACAAAATACATTTTCAGACTAGTCCTATCTGTTTAAAGATATTCGGTTTAAAGAGAAGTTGTATCATGTTGATTCCATTTAAAAAGAGAAGGTAAAGAAAGGAGCAGAAAGCATATAAACTATGCTTTTAATTTAAGTATTTAAGTATTTAATTTAAGTGTTTTTAATTTAAGTATAAACTGATATACAATATTATAAAAATTTCAAGTGTGTAAGAAATTAACAGGTATTGAGTACTTATTATGTACTATGTATGTATTGTTATGGTCTCTAACCATCCCAACTCTAAAATATTTTCATGGACCCTCCTTCACATATGAAGAAAATGAGCCTCAGAAATGTTGCCTTACTTGATGAAGGTCACACATTTAATAAATATTATATAAGAAAAAGTATGGCTCCAAACGGTCTGCAAAGCTAGGGTTCTCTCCACATAGCAAATGGCAATGGCTATCTTGTTTCAAATCCTCTAATTGCCTAACATTCTAATATCATTTAACAGGGGATTACAAATAACTTTATTCAATAAGTGAAGACACTAAACATATTGATACCAATAAGAGTATCAAGTATCTGTGTCTTTGAGCAGGGGGAGGGGATAAGAGAACAAGGAAGAGTTTCCAGAAAGTGGAAAAGAAGACATAGCCACTGGGACCAAAAGGCAGTTTGAATGGCAACATAATTGTCCCTGGGTTAATGGGTCAGGGTCCACCTGAATGCTCATGTGATTTCCACAGACCCAACACTCACTTCTTCTATATAGCATATTACTCTCAAGTTATAAAGTGAAGGGGTTAAATAAAGATTTTCAAAGCCCTCTCTAGGCAACTTAATGGTAAACAAACAAACAAGCAAACAGACAAAACTCCAGTGAAGCACTTTAAGACAATATCTGCCAGAAGTATTTTATTTTTACAATTTTGAAATCCAAGCATGTCACAGTCAGTCTTTCTTCTCTGTAGTTCAAATGTCCTCATCTTCTGTGAGACAGAGCAAATAACAGTTTACAGTGAGACTGGTCTCCTTTTGTGGCTCAGTCTTTCGGTAGAGAAGAAGCATTGTCTCTGAAATATAATTTACAAAGAAAATCTGTGTAGGCGTGTTCCGGTAAATAAAAGGCTATATTTTAAGTGTTTATATCAAGAAGAAAGGGCTCTAATAATTTAGATTAACTGCAAAATAGGCCCAGGAGGTTGAATTAAAAGTAAAGCATTTATAAGAACCAGGAGGGAAGGGCCATGTGGATACCTACACAGAACAGAGACTATTTCTTTAAGTTTGTTAAATAATGTTTTAAAGAAATGCGTGACAAAGCTAAAATATCTTAGTAAAATGTGAGGATCTTTGAACAGCCCAAGTCACTAGTATAGAAAAAAGCATATTTTGTCTCTAATGGTACACATTAACATATGTATCATCAAAGTGTTTGAAGTCACAGGTTTATTAAACTGAATATTTTTTCATAGATTATATATTCTTAGCAGTAGTGGGACATTTCCCTTTGAAATATATGTATCTCTGAGTTTAGTATTTAATAAAATATCAACTTTTTATTAAAAATTAAATGAATCTTTTCAGATGAAACAGTGATTTTCCCTGAGGTATTTATCATGAAAGGTCATAACTTCAGGGCCATTTGAGGGGTGATTCTCTCTGTGGACAGAGCCTCCACATACTCTCCAGTTCCTCTCACATTGCCCACTCTTTCCTACCCAACTGCCCCATTGGCACATGGGCACACAGGCAGTCACAATTGCACATGGAAATGTGCAGTTAAGACCACCTGCTCTAAAGCCCACAAACTCTGTCAATTGACTATATTTTAAATAAATATGACCGCATTTTAAGTAGAAATCAGAAGAGGCTGCTAAGCATAGCAGAGAGTAAATTCTGCTTTTAATGTCAACCTTGGGGCAGAGCTACAAACAGGACCAGGTTAGTCGAATCACTTGTGAGTGGGTAAGTGTGTGAACTGGCTCTTTGAACTTTGGAGGAGACAGCTAGACACATTGTGTTATTGAAAATCTTTACAAACTTTCATTCTACTACTAATAATACAAATACATTACAATACTCTGTATGCTCTAGTTTTTCAATAAGCTACTGGCTTCCTCTGTTGATTATTGTTACTACTATAATATAGAGGAAACAATTAAGGAACTTCTACTTTGAACTTTATTCTGAGCAACAAGGGGGTGCAGGTTGGTAAGCGTAAATGACAGAAAAGTTTAGAGGAAGTGTCATTCTTCTTTTATAATTTAGTACAGTATGTATTTTTAAACATAAACATGATAATAACTTCAGCACACTTTAATTCTTCACTGAAAAGCTCATCATCACCTTTTCTATCTTCCTTTTTACTCTTTGTTTGGATATTTAGTTCCAGACTTTTTTATAGGAGAGATGTTTTTCTGTTGGCCTATGTTTAATTACCTGAAATAATATATTAATTATTTGCTCACTACAAATTGTTTTATTATTTTAGAAAAATGACTTTAATGTCTGTTCACAATCCTTATTGCTAAAATATATCTTTTCGAACTTATTTGAGTGCTGTTGCATGAAACGTGGCCTCTGTTAGTGTCTGTCTAAAGTTGTCTTCATTTCTCCTAACTCTGATGAAGTTTTACCCAAGTAAAGAATTACAGGTTGACAGCTACTCAGCATTAGCACTGTCTTAAGGAATTTACCATTTTTGTTACAAAGTGTGCTGTAAATTTAATTTTAGATTTTGAAGATAATAATTCACCTTTATATCTTTAAAATTTTTCTTTTCAGCAATGTTTGAAGTTTCTCTATGATATGTATCCTTGTCTCCAGCGTTATAACACCCTTCCACACAGAACCATCCATCTAAATGCAATATAGTTTGATATTGTTCAAAACCCTTCAACATTCTCCTTGCATTTAAAGAATAAGATCCATGTTTTTCTTAGGAAATCATGCATGTTCAAGCCAATTTCTGCAGCCTCATATTTCACCATTCCAGGCCTCACACTTTATTCCCCAGACACAAAACACTGCTTTTAATTCACTGACCACCCCATCTAGTTTGTACCCTCTAAGCCTTTATTTATTCTGTTCTCTCTGACAAAATATCTCCACTCTCATTCCCATTTTTATTTTAGACTACAATTAATTCTTGTTTAAAAGTTACAACTTAGTTGAAGTCTAATTCTTCAAAGAAGTCTACTCTAACACCTCCGTGTGAGGTAGGTGAGCTTCCTCAATAAACTCCAGTTATGTGCCTGACTCTCCCAGTGAATCTTAAGTTCATTGACATCAAAGGTTCTTACGCATTTCCAGTCACCATCGCGTCATATAGTGCCTTACACTTAGAAGATGCTCCGTAAATATTGGATGAATATTGAAAATAATAAAGGAAAGGAAAGAGACAATATAAGATGAATAATATTCTAATTTCATGGGCACACAGCCATGTTACCCTTAATAAATTTCAAATGCCACCCTCACTTTTTTAGAGCAATGTACTTTCTCTAGAATACTTATAAAATCTAAATATTTGACGTGGTCAATAATCTAGGATTAGGGAAAGGAAAAGTCGTGTTCTCCCCACCTCAGTCCTCATAGAGAGAAAGAGTAGTAAGTGAATGTACACACTGGCATTTCTTTATTTCCATGTAGGAATAGAACCTATAGTTAATTTTAAAAAAATATTTAAAAACCCACTACTATTGAAATACTCAAAACCACAACAGTGTTCTTTACCTCAAACTAAAACATTTAAAAGATCTCCACATTATTTATTATTTTCAATTTTCAGGCTTTAGACAAAATGCTTTAACTTTACTAGACTCTAGGTATAATTTTAATGAAAGTGTGCACAGAAAAGTGAATAAAAGGTAAATAATACTAAACTGACATATGTAATTGACATTTTTAATTACAAAATATAGTAAATTTGAATGTTTATGAGCATTTGTTGACATTATATTTGGACAAAAATATATCAGTGTTTTAAAAATTCAATACAAATTATTCTTTCTATTATTGAGAAATATATTAGTCCCCAGTCTCTGATGAGTATTAAATATCTTTTTTCTGTCTATTTCATTTATTGATTTTCTTCATTCACTTATACTCAGTAAGTATTTAAGTGCCTACTAAGTCTTAGGTTAGTAAGTATAGACTGTGGGTATTTACAATAGTAAGCCTTTAGAACAATAGGACTAATCCTTGAGGATATAGCCAGATAAATATGCCATAACAATAAAGTGTAAAGGTCTAAAAGGAAAGTACAGGTGTTCCAAGAACAGTTCTTTAACAAAAGTATATTCCAATGGGGGCCAAGCAACATAATGGGCATATGAAGAAAAACCTAATATCTGGTCTAATGGGTATGCATAAAGAACTACTTGAGGAAATTAAGTCAAAATTGTACCTAAATAGGCAATCAGAATATCATCAGACAGAGGTTGAAAGATTGTTTCCAGGAAAGAGAACATAATGAAGAGATAAGTGAGAAAAGGCATCAAAAAGTGAAAAAACGGACTTTCAGAATGATTAGAACTCAAACCCTGTGTGAGAAGGAGGTGACTTATAAGGGAGGAAGCATAGCTTATAGTTACAAAGGGAATCAAGGGTAGGAAATAAATCTTTCCAAGGACAATAGGAGGAAGCAGAGGTTGAAAAAGAAGTGACTTGCCCAAGGTCAAGAATGTGTTGGTGTTAGAGTATGCATTGGAATTCCAGTAACCTGGCTCCCAATCTAAATACATTAGAATCAAGGTAGGGAATTAACTAAATATCATCGCTTATGGTTTGATGTGATAAGTTAAAATTAAGCTTGTACAATTGCTAGTTGTTAACCTTATGTGGGATAATTAAACCTGCTACACTTAACCTTTAATATTCTTCAAATTTTATACCAATATGAAGTACTATATCTATGTATGAGAAATGTGGCAGCTAGTTTTCAAAGATGCCTCTTCCCCCATGGATAAACTGTCCTCCCACTATTTGTACCCTTACATAACATAGTATTTTCCACTTGAATCTGGTTGACCTTGTGATTCACTTTTTGACCAATTAAACATGGCAAACCTGAGCACTTTATTTCATAGGTTCTTTACAAGACTTGAGTCTCTGTCTGGATCATTTGGAATGCTCACTCTTAGGACTCTCTGACTTTTGACCCGATGTTATGCTGTGAAAAACTATAGTCACTTGACGAACCTATGTGTGGGCATTCTGGCAACAATCCCAATAGAGCTTCTAGGAGACAACCAGGATGAACAGCCAGGCACGGTTGAGTGGGCAGTCTTGGACAACCAGCCCAATTTGGACTTGAGATGACTGCAGCTCCAGATAAATTTAGACAGCAGTTTCCTGAAGGTCCCCAAGTGAGAACCTTTCAGATGAATCTAGCTAACCCAAAGAAGCAGGAGAGACCATAATTCATTGTCGGTGAACCATCCTTGATGATTATTTTAAAAAAATGTTTGTACATATTTGTTATATATATTAAAACAAAACAAATCTTAGACTAAAATTTTTATTGTTATAAAATATTGATTTAATTTTCACTCAAGCTTCCTCCTTCTAAGGAAACATTCTCTAACTTTACATTTGCTTTTGATAAATTAAATAACCCAAAGTTATTTTTCCAAAAATAGTTTTATCTTCTGGCTTTTCACTAGAGAGAAAGACTGTTATATATCCTGTGTCATGATAATTCATTTTATATTTTTATGTATTGTTTTACTATAGATTTTGTTAATCCAAATATAAAAGTATCTCAGTATGTAAGACAGAAAACAAAAGACCTTACCACAAACCCGATCTCATCAAGACAAAAGTTTAACAATTTGGAATATGTTTCTTTAGTTACATACATTTAATAAATTTTTCTTTTATGAAGTCTATTCTAGACTGATAGTCTCCTGTCATCAGGAGTGTGATAACCTGTTTCATTTCACCTTGCAATATGTCGTCAACTTTTATTATATCATTTTAATGTCTTCCATAACATTATTTAAAAAACATAGCATTATTTGTTCAATCAATTCATATTCTTACCCATTTACTGGTAGTGCTTTCAAAGCTTCATATTCATATCTTTCTTTTTATTGACAAATAATGTTACATTCTTGATGTTATTCTGTAAAGCAACCATTTTCCTATATCTTTACAAATATAAGAGCAATATTTTAAATTATTAATATTTGTCATCTTTTCACATAATTATTAACATTTTTCAAATGTTACTCCATGCACTTGTTTCAAAAATGCATAATGATGACCATATTTCTCTGGATCACTTCTCAAGTTCTAACAAACTGTCAATGTTACCATTTTGTCTTAAGTGTTGCAAATATTTTTTAATATTTGACTTTCATTTTTTATTTTGGTGGTTTGTGACACACACAAGTGGTTAATTCTAGATAGTCAAATATATTCACCTTTTAGTTAATATTACTAATTTCTTCCCTGTATAGTCAAATTTTGCTATATAAATTACAATTATTCTGATGGACCCAGTGTTGATATAGAAAATAAAAATATCAACCTATGTATCCAGGCTCCCAGATTTTTTAGATTCAGACAGGAAACTACCCTGCCATATGTAAAAAAATAATTCTACCTTTCCATATTGATATTACAAACAATAGCCCCCCCCCCAAGACGTGATCAAGGTCTTAGAAAAGCTTGCATATCCTGTTGAAGACTTGTCCTTTTTTGCACTGAATACATATGAAGAAGTCTTTACTTCTGCCATCCCGTATAACAAATCATTCCAATATGTGGGTGATAGTACTTTACTTTCCAAATTAGGATCAAACAAGGCTGCTAATTTTTAAAAATTTCATTAAATGTACAAGGGCATTTAATGATGAATATTATTTACCCCATTGGGATTGTGTCTCTGGGATTGACTAGTAAATCCATTTCCCTCTGAGGTCAAAGCCTGCACAATGCAGTTAGAGGATGCTTCCTATACAGATGTTCTCTTTCTCTTACTGTTGTGTCTATGTTTACGGATTCACTCATACCCCTTGCTTTTAAGGGATTAGTATTAGTAATCTCTGAAGAGTTGTTGCCCTGTTTTTAGTAAAGCTACTTAAGCATGATAGGAAAGTCATTTCTAAACTATTAGTTGGTATTTTTATTGCAAATGGCACATACAAAAAACACTAGGTGTGGTAAAAAATAAAAAATAATAATTCATTCAAAAGTTAATGTAACTATAGGAAAAGCAAAGGTTTCTATAGTGGTTGGACCTAGGGACTGGAACACTACTAAAACTCTCACTGTACCTCACTCACCTTTCCCAACACACACAGACCATTCTCACTCCAATTTCTCGTTCTCTATAATTTTTCTATGGACTGGCTTCCTCTACATAGTAGGTATAGAGCTATCAGCAGATCCCATACTTCCCATCTCAAACATTCACCATCGAAAAAGGATAGAAACAGATTTTTACAACACGATTAGAAACAACCCTGAAACTTTTAAAGAACCATTTTGTCCACACTCAGCAATATGAGGCTCAAAAATATGAAGTAAAGACTGATTAACAAATACATTTATTGACATTAGCAAAATTATACACCTGGATCAATTAGATTGAAAAATTTGAGATTTTAGAAGATACTAAGGATCTTTCCAGCACTAATTTTCTAGGCATACCCGTAATTGATTCCTTCTTCAGAACGTTATTTCTACTCAACTGAAGACTAACTTTCTGGAGTCTAGATTTTTCTCTGCATAGAATGTGGAATGGGTGTCATGGCCCCACGGTACCAGATAAGGCAGGACTTACTTCTGGCTAAGAGCATGGACTCTGGAGGTGGTCTGCCTGCATACAAATCTTGGGTCTGCCAGTGTGAGCTGTGCCACATAGGCAATGACTGATTTTCTTTAGGCTCTGCTTCCCCATCTTTAAAACAGAGGTAATGGAAAAAATAAAGATTAAATTAAAAATGAAATTTAATTAAAAAATAAAATACAATAGATAATAATGGTACCTGTTATATAAGGTGTTTTTTATGACTCTTAAGATAAAATGTGTAAAGAACTTAGAACATTGCCTGACACATAAAACATATTGAAATAAAATAAATGTATTATTTTAGTTATTAAATATTATAGATATAAAAACAGTATCAATCATTATTTCTGTGCAAATTATAGATTCCAAATTTAGTACTTCAAAGATAATAATAATTCTTCCTTTGTCCTATTTAATTTGATTATTCTTTTGAAGCATAAATTTAATGACATTTTATTCCAATGCATAATTGGAATAGTTTCAGAGTCTGGTACACAAAGAACTCCTTATATACTTATCCTTCACTTCCCACTCTCCAATCAAACATAAATATTATCAGAGGCATGAGAATTTATTCTTCATAAGAAACCACTTACTAATGATTTCAGTCAGTGGCTTACAAATCAACAGTCTTGAGTATTAGTTAAGCATCCTTATACTATGGTGACTCTGATCCCTAAAATGACAAAACTTAAAGAATAATCATTCTTATCAATTTGTACTAAGAATCTATGCCAACAGCAACGATAACAAATAGGAAGGTACTGTGGGGGAATCTAAGAATTCTCAGGATTTCAACTGTTTTCTTTTTTTTTCCTTCTAGAAATTTACTTGGCTTAAGTTAAGTAAACTCATTAGTCTGATATATTTGACTTGACCTATAGTACATTTTCTCAACTTCTACCAACAGTGATTTATTGAAGATACATGTTTTCAACATCCTCCTATCCCAGAAAAGGAAAATCTTTCTGTTATCTTTCCTCTTCCTCTATGAAGTTAATGGCTCTTTATTGAATTTATACACAGACTTTTATTTATCACTCCTTAAATTTATTTTCTTTCAAAATGATAATTTTTTAAAATATTTAAGTGACATTTAACATAGGAAAAAATTGACAATATCTCTATTGGAAAGATTCATACAAAGAAGTTCTCATGATTTTATTTGAAAGCACACAGTTTAACTTTGCCAACATTTTTATCTCTTATGCTGAAGCATCCATAAATGCAGTAGTTTCCAGCGACATTGTACTACATTTTTTTTCATCAGGGTGCACCAGGAAAGACAAGCAATTTTAGATCTTTCATGAAGATATTTTAAACACAGAGAACTGATTACATATGCTATGCTTAGACGTTAAACAAGGAATGGTGAAGCAATTTAAAGATCAGCAACAGCAGAATGACGCTATCAGCTTCAGGTCCAGAGAAGCGAGAAAAACAGTGATTGTGCAACTAGAGTACCTCGAATTGATGCGTCTTAACCAGAAGTGAGAGGCCAATAGAGCTGGGGAAATGGGATTCTTCCCATACGGAGCAGAACAGGGATGGCGCCAGGAACAAATTGGGAGCCATTAGTTACACAGTGGGTATATAAAGTAAAGGAAGCTCTCTGGCTCTTTTCTGTGTGATCTGCACATTGCAAACACCAATGCAACCTTGGAGCTACTTTTCGGTGAGGTAAATTCTTACGCCCCACCGAAACATACAGATATAGAATATCTGAGGGTGAGCCTAGACATCAATGTTTTAGATTTTATTTCAGTAAATTATCAGACAAGTTTGTGGTCTAAATACCCTTGATCTTTTACCTCTACCTTTTCCTTGACACTGTAGTAGTCTTAAATTATAATGCTCACACATAATGCTCATATAGGTCAGTATTTTTGAGGATCATGCCAGTCCATTAAATTTTCTAGCAGGTTTACTAACTAGAATGGAACATATTTTTTTCTAATTCTGTATCTCATTTAGAATAGAGATACCTACTGAGTGTGAGTGGGTACCATCTGAGTTGTTTATATTTTCTGAAAAGGTAATTAAAGGTCAGGCTAAGTCACTGTAGCCAGCTCTGATTGGATATGGTGCTAATCATCCCGGGCATTGACGCATACAAAGAAATAGGCCTCAGAAATCTGGGCCTTTCTCTGTTCTGATAGCAACAAACAATAAACTGCTTAGCAAACCTCCTTCGCCTTATCCACAAGATACAATTCTCCCCTGTCACTTTAGAGAGCCAATTTTCTCTTGTCTTCTGTCTGCTATGAATAGATTTGAGGAATACAATATTGTTAGCTGAAATATTCTATTCAGTTTGACACAGAAAATTTGCTCCATTATTTTCTATATTAACTGCATTTGCTTACTCTTCCAAAGGAGTTTCTGAACTTTCGACAGGCTGGGGGAGCTTTTTGCCCAGGACTTCTGTTACTCATTGAAACATTTCATTAACTCCAAAGCTTTGTGCACTTGTCTTTGGTAGTTACACTGATAATGATTTCGAATAATAGTTTCAGCATGCCAGTATATTTTAATCTTTCCATTGCTTGCATGGTCTTTAATACAAATCCAGTCAATAGAGTGTAGCAATTAGTAACTTTCTCTTTTGGCTGCTCAAAACTTCTGTTATTATAAAAATTGGAAATACATCATTAGAAAATGTTTAATAATGTTGCTATCAATAATATCCAGTTTGAATATCTTTGTACCTCATTAAACTATTATACTTAGAAGGGACAAAAGAAACTATATCTTAGTATTTGTATTTTACAAACAAAAGTATGACATGTTACAGAAGAATAAACAACAGAGTGTGTTTCATATAAATTAAGTTTTTATAGCTATTGATAATCAAAATATATTTTGCATCAACAAATTCCCAAATAGCAAATATATTATGTATCTGTCACACAAACAAGATTTTTGACGAGAAAAAAATAAAATACGTAAATATTCTACATACCTTCTCTAAAAGACTAGTAAAAAATGAATTTATGAGATTGATTACAAGATCTGCAGTTTCATAAACATCCCCAGTACTTGCCTCCTGTGTTCTGTCTGGTTTCAAGGAAAGGACACCTAGGAGCAGGAAGTGCCTTAGGTAGGCGGCTCCACACGGAAGATCAACCTGGGAAGGGTACTGACAGCTGTCAGCCTGAAGCTCTCAGGATGAGAGGCAGAGAATCGAATTCCAATAGCAGTGTCACAAGGGCTGCTAAATACACAACTGTGAGTCAAGGAGGAGAAAGAAGTACAAACAATGTAAATAGACCTGAGGCCATTGAATTCATGGCATGTCTCAAATAATGTTCAATGACTGGTAAAAAAGAAAAGTTCTAAATTATTGTGCTAGATACTGCACACTGTCATTTTTTTTCTTTTATGCAATTCTTGGTGACTGCAAAAAATGGAAGAAAAGAAAAAAAAACTAAAGTGCTATAGCAACTAAGAAAGGAAATGAGGTGAAGGATGTAGGGATGGTAGGGAGAAACAAATAAGGCAAAGGGATTGTCTGCGGAGCTAAAGGATTTAATTTTCTCTTTTAAAAATATGTTATATTATTACTATAGAACCCCTCATTCTAATTGGAATACAAATAATTTTAGGAAATCCCACTTGTTAGAGCTATGTACTTCAAAGATTTGCAGCTCACTAGGGACACTCTTCCCAGCAAAGAAAGTTACAGCAATATTTGGAAATCTGCTAACTCCATGTCATTGTTACAAGGATATTTTGTCAGACAAATAAATCTTAGTCTGTACTTTTCATAGACAACTATCCTCATAACACCTAGTAAAATCATTTCCATCTAGAAAAAGTTCAATGTGTTGTATACAATTGAATTGTAGTGAAAAATTGTTCAATCTCTGGGATCTTCTACATACTTGAGAGTTGACGTTAACCTTGAGATCTTAAGAAAAGTGTCAGTTATCTCTGAATCTCCTCCTACCTAGCACAGGATCTGGTGTCTAGCACTAGCAGGCTTTCAAAGTATGCCATATCCATGAGTGATTCTAATTTGAACAATAGAGCCACATAATTTTCACACTTCCCAGTCTTTCTCCTCATATATTTAATATAGATAAATGGGGTCAAGGAAATATAGGTACTAAGGAAAGAAAAAGAAAATCAAATGAAAGATACATTTTTCTTTTTCTAAGTACTTTTTCTCAGATAGCTAAAAATCAACAGGGTAAATGATATTGCAAAGACTTTTTCCCCTAAAATAGTGCATGCACATGGGAACATAATCTCAAATGATCCAATGGATATAGAATAAAAAAGGTGTTTCCATTCCACCCCCGTCCAGTCTTTTAGTTCTTCCAAGAAGCAATCATTAGTACCGATCTCTGGCATATAATAATCACAATCATAAAGTCCTATTTCATTATTTGTAATAACCACACAGTGTTCAAATGCAGAATTATTATATCTTTACCAAGTTATCTATTAATGGCTCAGTGAATATTTCTATAAATAAATCTGTTTACACAAATACGTTTATTCGTAAATCCATTCTTAAAAGTGGAATTTTACTGATATTGCTAAATTATATCGCAAGGAGGATGGTTCCAGCTTATACTCTCATGAGGACTGTGTGGTAAAATTGCCATAGGTCAAGTTATTGAGCTTGGGACATTCACATAGAAGAAAATGTCACCTAAATATGTTTATAGTTTTTGTGTATCTAGTTATTATAAGATATAGTTAATCATCGAAAATGTCACCTAAATATGTTTATAGTTTTTGTGTATCTAGTTATTATAAGATATAGTTAATCATCTTTTCATATTTTAAAAGCATTTCTTTCCTATTAATTTTGATAGCTTTCCCCCAGCTTATGTGTTTGGTATTAAAGTTTTCTTCCTACAGTTTTAATATAGAGATTTTTATGTAAAAGAAATTATGTCTTTGAGACATGACTTGTAAATATTTTTTTCCAATTTGTCTTTGGATGCAACAGTATTTTTCTGCACAGAATTTTTTCATGTTTATGCATTAACATATGTTATATTATTAATAGTCTTAATTGCAGGGCTTCTGCATGTTTTGTCTTGCCTAGAAAAACTTTCATTTGGGAAATTAAGTATAAGTAAATACATCAATCTAGAAGCTCTATTTAATTTTGAAAATTACATGAGTAATGTGAAAAGTACTACATATATCATTTTAATAAAGAAAACAATCGTAATAGTTGAAGATTACAAATAAATACACTCAACTTTTTTCTAGGTCAGCATTTCTCAAAGTTTAAGACATAAACTCTAGTTAGTCTGGATAGCAATATGAAAATATGCTTTCTGTGGTTAAATAAATTTAGAGTATGCTGATTATATAGGGATAACTAATTTCTTTATTGCAGCATTTCTCAAAGTTTTTAATAAAATTGTGTGGATAATTGTATCTGAATTTGTCTTAGATTTAGAATTCCATCCATGCTCTTGCCTCAAAGCAGAATCTGGTTCAAAGATTTCACTGCAACTGGTTTACTTGGGAGGTAATCCGGGGAAATTCCAGTAGGAGAGTGGGGAAGTGACCCACAAAAGAAAAGAAACCAGTACACATGGTACAAGGAGCAGACTCTCTCCGTGCAGTTTGGGCACATCACCACTGGGGAGCTCTGAGAGACTGGGCAAAGTACACCAGAGAGTTGTCCCATGCAGAGATGAGGGACCTGCTAAAAGTATTTATCCTTTAACTTTTATCCATCATTACTTGAGAACTGTTACCAGGGATGTTAACTGCTTGGCAATTCCCTAATAGGAAATTTCTGGCATGCTCAGGAATGATGAATGTTAATGGGATTTGAGCAGTGCACCCATAGCCTATGCTAGAGCTGATGTTTTTAAAGTGGATTTACCCAAGGGCTTGTGGAGAAAAGAGAAAAGCTTCCAATCCTGCCCAACTCTCAGTTCACTCTATCTTCCTTTCTTATCTCTATGGGAGATTGGGTTGCTATCTGCTTGGTTGATATGCAAAATTTAAGTTATGTCACATTTGTAAATAGACAAGGTATCATTATGGCAAAAATTGTGTGTTTATGATTCCTTTGAAATTTTCTTTTATTCTTAGTTTATCCAGCTCCAGAATAGTTTAACTGTACAAACCACTTCCTTTAAGCGCTATTTGTTAAACTAACGATTGTTTCTGGTCTTTATACCTGAATTGTCTAACCTAGCAGTATTTAAGTTACCAAGATTTAATCTTGTGTTAAAGAATGGTAGGGTTAGTTTGTTTTTTTTTTAATTGGATAAAGACATTAATAAACTAAGGTAGGTTCAGTAGATGCCTTGATTGCCTACAAATTTATCTGAATTCATGACAGCAAATACAGCTGAATTCTTTTTTAAATTTAATCTTAATTATATTTTTCCCATTACTTAGTCCCCTTGTACCTCCCTCCCCCCAGCAGTCACCATGCTGTTGTCTGTGCCCATGAGTCCTTTTCCTTTTTGCTAAATCCTTGCACCTCCTAACCTCCCCCTCCCTCAGCTGTCATCCAGCTCTGCTTTGGTGAGTCTTCCTCCTTCTCCCTGTTAGTTCAGTTTGTTCATTAGATTCCACACATGAGTGAAATCATATGGATTTGTCTTTCTCTGACTGGCTTACTTCACTTAGCATAATGTTCTCTAGGTCCGTCCTTTCTTCTACTTACTTTGGGATTTCTTTGTTGTTCCTTTTCAACTTCCTTTAAGAGTGGAGTTAAATTGTTTATTTGAGTTTTTTCATGTTTTGTTTTTTTTTTAAGAAAACCTGTACTGCTAATCTTAGGATTGCTTTCTCCGTGTCCCATAGATTTTGGATTGTTGTGTCCTCATTTTCATGTTTCAAAGTATTTTTGATTCCTTCCTTGATCTCATTTTTGACCCATTCATTGTTTAATAACATTTTATTTAGTTTCCATGTCTTTGCATGTTTTCCAGTGTTCTTCTTGTGATTGATTTCTGGTTTTACAGCATTGTAGTCAAGAAAAGATGTTTGGTATTATTTCAATCTTCTTAAATTTGTTGAGGCTTGTTTTGTGTCCTAACCTGTCGTCTATCTTAGAAAACATTCCATGTGCACTTGAAAAGTATGTATAGGTTGCTGCTTTTGGATGAGATGCTCTGAATATATCAGTTGAATCCATTTGATTTAGTGTGTCCTTCAAGGCCACTGTCTCCTAGTTCATTTTCTCCCTGGAAGATCTATCCATTGAAGTCAATGGGGTGTTAAAATCCCCAAATATGACTGTATTTCTGTGGTTCTCTCTCTTTATGAATATCAATAGTTGCTTCACATATTTAGGTGCTTTTATGTTGGATGTATAAATGTTTACTAGGGTTATACCCTCTTGTTGGATAGTTCTCTTTATCATTATGTAGTGTCCTTTGTCTCTTACTGTAGCCTTGGTTTTAAAGTCCACTTTGTCACATATAAGTACTGCTACCCCAGTATTTTTCTTTCCATTTGCATGAATATCATTTTCCATCCCTTTACTTTTAGCCTGTGTGTATCTTTCTATCTGAGGTAGGTTTCTTGGAGGCAGCATATACATAGGTCTAGTTTTTTTAATCCATTCAGCTGCCCTATGTTTTTGGTTGGATTATTTAAGCCATTTACATTTAAGGTGATTATTGATGGATATGTATTTAGTGTCATTTTATTATTATACTATTTTCCTGTTTTTTTTTCTTTCTTTTTTTCTTCTTCTTAAAGCAAGCCTTTAACACTT